>NNCF01128817.1:186519-208183 GCA_002313205.1 Laupala kohalensis | reverse complement strand
TATATATATATATATATATATATATAACATGTACACTTTTAAAACTTCATTAATTTACAAAATATTCACACAGAATATCCTATACAGATTTATAAGCTGTGTACTATTATTTGTGTTTTGTAAATTATAATATATGTGATTTTATGATTTTGTAAATTGTGCTTATGTGATTTTGTAAATTTTAATATAGATTGTCATACAAACTAAAGCAACCTGCAATATCCGTTGTATGGTTTAGAGCATTTTTGATGTGCAACATCTGCAACCATTTTAATTTCCTTTCATCTCAGCCTCGTTAATAGAATAACCTACGTGAAATTTTTTCAGAGTAAGCATGAGTGGGTAATGCATTGTTTTTTTTGTTTTTTTTCCTTAACTCGTACTTCAAACTGGCACCGTCATGGGATGTAAGTGCCTGAGTAGCAGGGAATGGGGTGCTGAACGCTCCTCGCTCCAGTTTTATCGAGCATTCCTAAGATCTCGGATCGATTATGGCTGCATTGTATATAGCTCTGCTCGTGCAAGCTATTTAAATAAGGTGGATAGTGTCCACCATGCAGGACTAGTTACGGGAGCCTACCGTACAAGTCCCATTCCGAGTTTGTATGCCGAGAGTGGCGAACCATCTATCTCCAACGGCAAGTCATCATGCTACGACACTTTTGCCACGTGCTACTTTACCCGACAATCTGGTAAACAACGCATTATTTTATATTTTGTGAATTCTCTGGCTGTGAATTTTCATAAGTAGATCGGGGCTTCTCCCACAAGTTCTCGGGAGGGTTTAAATTTGCATTTTGTTTCTTTTCCCTTTGTTTTTTTTTTCATTTATCCTTTTTCTTTGTTTTGAAAATAATAATTCTAATAATTTACTTGATTTTTGATATAATGTATTGGACAACTTTATTCTATCCTTTCCTATCTTTTGGTTTAGATATTTGTTGAATTCAGGAGGGTTTATAGTGGGCATAGTCGAGATATTCGCCGAGTCCGACACACGGGGAAGAGAACCAATGGCTCTTACCTAAGGTGCGAAACTGCATTTTCCCCCCACCTGCAAGGACTCTAATGACCTTGACGTTGGCGAACCCTAAAGTCCCAAGAAAAAATAAAAGATATGCACGTTTATTCACTGGCGTAAGGTCTTTGATTGTAAAACCTACAATAACCAACGTTACTTCTTCAACGTTACTTTCGCCATGTTTGGAAATGGATCATCAGCTATCACATACGGACCACAAAATATTGGAAAATGTTTGTGATATAACTTTAATTTCTGGTCGGACGGTTTCGGTGTCCTAACCAGTACTGTCTCCTACTAGAAATTGAAATGTTTTCTGCGGTGTTTTTATTTATTTATTTTCCTATTCGATCATTTATATTTTGTGAATTCCGCATATAGTCGAATATTTTAAGAATCTCGAAAATAAATTCTAATTTTCCCCCGAATTGCGCTTCATATGGGATGATTTTAGTGTTGTAATGTGGGACTGTCTTCAACTAACAATTTAATTTATGTACTAGGTGACACCTCTCCCGTCAGTAAACCCTAAATAAATGGGAGATCTCCTACATTATCCTTTCAGAAGGATTACTTTTTGAAACGCGTGTCGAGCAATAAACAGGTATAATATTTATCCAACCGCCATTGTTCAGTGTACTGTGATCACTTAGAATATCGTACAACTCGACGTACGTCCGAAGGCAGTGTAAACAAAGCGATCGGTTTATTGACGGTATACTGTTGAACATATTTAGTAAACATATCATCAATAACCACAATGAACGTTTATGACGCGACGCGTATTCCTCCAGTAAAATCCTTTTTGGATGATGCAAATAATACTTTTGTTCCGTAATGCGCGAATCTTTTATGTGTGTATTCCGCGAGCTCTTACGATGTAACCAGGGACTCTTATTTTAAATTGAACCGGTCTCCGAGATACTTTAACCAAAAATCCTATTAAAAACCTTCCATTTGTCGGCGTTCTCACTGAATTCCCTTTCGTCCTTCTCATCACAGCTACCGGTCTCCTTAAACTTCATGATTTTTCACAACTTTAAATCATTTAATTGATAACCTCTTGAATTCCATAGAAAAATTAAATCTGGCGTTGGGCCCTCTGTTTCCACCAGCATACACGATTGAAAGTGAGAATCCACCCCGCGTTCTCCCTCCTGTAAACTACTTAAATAGTCTGCTGCGACATTTTCTTTACAGGGACAAAAAGTGTTTTACTTCAAAAGTGAACTGTTGCAGCCAGGTGGACCAAGGTAATCAATCGCCTATTGTTAAATTTGTGCCCTTTTATTAGGAAGGATAAGGCAATACTATCTGATTTTTTCATTATAGACCCCTCACTTTCAACTGCTGTAGAAGGCACAAAGAAATCATAGAAAAAATCGTTAACACCATAATATTTGTAATATTCTTGTGCATATACTTAAATTTTAAAAATAGTTCTAAGAATGTATAATACTTTTTAAATAGAAATGTTTCAAAAAACGCAAATTTTTACAACTTTTCCCGATACGTCGCCTTTACTAATTTTTATACAATAAACTAAGTGTCAAAAACAATTCTTATTTAGCGAATGATTACTTTTATTTTTGTGACATTTAAAAATTTCAGCTTCTATATGCGGAATATAACGAGTTATTAACATTTTTCGAAAATATTGCTAAAAACGACGCACGTTTTTAGGGAATAAAATGTATACTGTCGCCTTCAGCAAAATGCCGTGATCACATGATCAATGAATTTAAACGTTTAAAACTTATTATGTAACCACAAACAAGTGATAAACAGAACTATGTTTTCATTTGGCGACCTGCGGTATCTCAGAGGCGAAGTAGTCTGGTCGTGCTGTAGTCACGAGCACACAGTCCACACTAGAGTCCTCACGCGAAGGATTTAAAGAACACTTCATCTCATAGATAACTTTTTTGTAAAAATGTCACCTTTTTGTTATTTGATAATCACTTTTGTCGTATTTCGAACAAGGTAATGTTAGAATATTTAATTCGGTTCTCAAAAATATTTAAAATAATTTGGTCTAATAGTGTAGTCTGATTCGACGGTAAAATGGCGGGTGACTTAGTAACAACGAAACCTTTTTGACGCCCACACTAACCCTAAAGCTCCACGTTCCACACTTGTGAACAGAGTTTCTGGCTCGCGCAAGGTATGGTTCGCGATAGCAATTATTTTTTGCCGAGCGTCCTCTTGATAAAAGAACGCTCCTATGCCCGTGCCATTTCCTTCTCGAAATTAGGATGTTTTATTACGAAGGTGTTTTCAGATAGTTTCTTCGATCCTTCGAAGGCCCTCTGACATCCATTCATTATTTTTTCGGAGCTATGGTTCCACAATTTCAACAGCGGTGCTATGGTTTCGGCATCGTTGCCGCAAAACTTCGAGTAATTATTGTATACGCCCAGAAGTCGCTTCAACTGTTTAGCCTCTTGTGGTGGCTCTAGGTTACGAACCATATCTATCTTTATCTGTGTCAACCTGAACCGTCCACCTCTACGTGATGTTTCATGAAAGTGAGGCTCATGGGATAAAATTCGCATGAAAAAAAATTAAGCTTTAAACGAAACGTTCTACACGAGCTAAGTAATTCTCCAGATCTTTCTGGTGAGTATCAAATCTTATCGTGATTCTTGTGTCTATCACTGTTGCTACTTTTTCTCCGTCGCATTTACCCTCTACAACCAAGTATCGTTCTCCCACTGTCTTTTCCCCATTATCTACTTAAAAGGTCCTCGTTCGCGTAACGATATAAAATCTATTAGTCTTGCCATGTTGGAATGGGACGAATAGAATATCATTGCCTGCCTTCCACACGCTCCTTTCCTCTGCTACCCGTTGACGTCACCTCTCTCTATTCTCCACATACCGTGTCCCTAGACGTACCAGCTCGTGATTCAGAAACAATTACTTTTTCGTTTTTCGCTAGTTCCCGTGCCTGTCCGGCTTCGGTCTTTGGAATACGATCGTCCGAATGTCGTCACTTTACAGCGTCGGTATGCACAGTACATGTTTCGCTGTTGCAGCGCTGTCTGACTCACATATTGACCTACGCCTCTACTGCTCTGCTTTTCCGTCTGAATACAAGCAATGCCTGCGCCGTCCTTATCTCGGCGTTAGACCAACTCCGGTTTGGGCATACCGACCTAGAAAAACTTATCGGGATCAATAGGAATTATACTCTTTAATAAATTTTGAATATTAAAGAGAAACTGCCGTGTAATTAGGTAGGCTAATTCGTCGTCATTCATTGACTGGCCGAATTATTCAAACGATGCAATTTTTCGAGTCGCGAAGTCCGTCATGGTTTCGCTTGTATTTTTTATAATACCGTTCGTCAAGTACCGGAGCCTTTTCTCTTTACCCCAATATATCTCTAAAAATAACTCTTTCCATCGATCAAAGATTTCAGGTGGATCTACTTGCCTCGATTTTACCCGTCCCTGAAGCATTTGATATACCAGCTTCATAATTTCCGGAACCCTCGAATTTGAAAAAAGTTTTCCACGGCTCTGATCAATTCCCAGGACCTCTCGCGATCGCGAGCTTGCTGTACAGCACCTATATTTCTTTATGCGTACTGGTATCTACTACACAGGCTAAATATGTTTTTAAGCAGTTATCTATTTGAACGCTTCGAAATCAGTGTGTCACTCTTCTCGGACCACCTACACGCGTGGAGCAACTGATTCGATTCTCCCGCTCGTATCTACTGCATTATTTTCAATTTCTTCGCATCGCTTGTTGCTTTGCTCTTCCATCTCGAATTTTACTTCTTTGAGACGATTTTTTCTTCTTTTCTCCAAATTCGCTCTTGATGGCCTCCATGTTTTCAGGTAACCGAACTTCAGTAGCCTTAAATGATTCCCTCATTTCCGAAACAAGCTCGTCCGTTTTTCGTTGTAATAACACTTCAAGTTTTATTTTCCAAGTCTGTGAACCTGGCATCTGATGCGTCGTATCTTCTATTTAATTCTCCAAATATGACATCTCATGCATCGAATCTAGTATTTAATTTTATCAAAAGCGTAGCCTACGATTCGAGTGTCACGTTGCCGCTCGTCTCATTTTGCGGAGAGCCGTTACCTCGCACACGCGAAGCCATAATATCTTCTGACGTGGTCTGCGCGCACATCGACTCTTTGACCGCTTTTCCTGGAACGTCGGACTCCGAACTTGAAATGTTCACGACCTCTCGTAACTCGTTACGATATTTTTCGTAACTGTCCCTTTCGTGATACATACCCTACGTTCTTTATATTTTTAACAGCACTACAGTTCATTATAAGATCAACCTATCGGGTATTCCGGGCAATCCGTAGCGTTGTCACTTATCCACCTCGTCGCATTGCTAATAGAGAAAAACGGAGTACTTCACAGTCTTGCGCCCGCCTAAACAATTTCTTCTAATTCTAGAGTCCACCTGCTCCAGGCACCAGGATATGTGTGATGCCTTTTTTCACTTTNAGAGACAGATATATATATATATATATATATATAGTGTGTGTGTGGTTGGATGTATATCTCGGAAAGGGCTCTAAGAATTTTCACCAATATTGGTATATAAAGGTATTTTTAACCCAGAAATCCATGGGCTAGGTACCGATTTGGTGAAAATACACGATTTCCGGAAATCCGCATACCAAAAGTATATATGGGTGCCACCGGCGGCAGCACTGCATCATTCGACTTACAAAAAACATTCAGCGTGACAGCATGCGGATTTAAGAACTTCACACATGCCCCTTTCCATGCACCACTGATTTTGTCATTGTGAAACTGCTAATGAATGGTGAGTTTGGCTTGCTAACATCATTTGAAGTGATATTCTTAACTTTTCTTGATCTGATCGTTATGTCGTATGTAATGCTTTCATTCTTATTTAAATAGTTTGAGATATATTTTGTTGGAAATCGTACATCCATCGTAACAAAAGTGCTACCAATATTCATTTCGAATTAAGATTCAAAACGGGGACAGAAAAGCATTATTATTTAATGATAAATATGAATTTATTTATAGGATATGCAGATTAAATTAGAATGGAACTCTTATCCTATGAATAAATTCATACGCACTAAGTAAACCATGGTTTAAATTTCGTTTTTGAATTCCTTTTTATCACGAACATGATATGAGTGGTCATACATCGGTACTATACGAAACGCTTTGTTCGTTTGTTTGAAAATCATATGACCATTTCGTGAGCCGTCCGAGCGTAGCTCCGTCACCCAGATATTTGTTCTTTAATGTACAAAAGATTCATGACTACTAGATTATACAATATTATACTAGCCAGCCGAGTGTTCGTCAGTAACAGTCGTGGCGTAGCGATTACTGATACAGTGCCGCCGCACTGTGCCCGAATCGCATTTTCGTGTTGTTCACGTAACTTCCCATACAGTAGCAGTAGTCGGGTGGAGGGGTATCGGAGGTGCTCGGTGATTGGTGGGGCAATGAGTCGCGTCCGGCCTCTCTTCTGGTGACGTCGGTGGTAACAATCGCCACGTTGTACATGCGTGACGTCTGGGGCATATTGGTTTGTCATTTGTACGTTCCTACACCATTCATCCGATTGTGATGAAACTTTGGTAAGCTGTGTACATCCCACGAAGATTTCTGACAGTACAAAAAAAATGAATCCACCCCTAATGGGGTGAAATGGGGGTTGGAATGTTTTACATGAGTATTCCACCATAACTCTGGACTGCCAGATTCATCTAAACTTGATAAACAGATGACGTACTATCTGACATCAAGCTCTGTAGGGTACGACATCCCTATCACCCCTAGAGAGAGGGTGATAAGAGGGTGGCATATGAACATAATGGATAAATGCGATATTATATTCAAAAGTTTACTTTTCGGTGCTGTTGAGCTGGATAATTACCTCCCGATGCATTATTTGTTCAGAATCAGTCCACGTTGGAGGTAATATACTCTTTGCATCCCTGGGGTAGGGGTGGGATTGGGGACAGATAATAATAAAAAGCAACATATTGGTGTTGAGTACATCATTTTTTAAGACACAGGACAGTACAGTCATTCTCCTAATGGCGCTTGAGTCCACGGTTACTCCCTGTGAAGAAACGTACTGTTTTTGGGAAGGGGATGATATGTAAAAATTTAATAAAATGACGGATATTTGTGTTGATCACATAGTTTTCGGGACCTCTGAAGTAGTAGAAACATTCCCATAGACGCCGACGTTTCAATCAGCCCGTATAAACCTCAGCACCCCTAGGGAAAGGGATGCCATGAAAAAGTTATCGAACATGATAGATACCAGTGATGAGTCCACAGTTTTCGACGTCGCAGAGTTGAGTGAAATTCCCCAACAATCTAAATTCAGCCCTCATGGAAGAAATACACCACTTGCCCCCCTTGGGCAGGGGTGTGGAAATAGGTGTATACATAGCAACTAATTTTGAAATATAAAAAAATGAAAATTGCATCGGATCCGTAGTTTTTGGGTTGGGATTGAGGATACACACCAATGCTATCAAACCACCAACATAAATGAGTAACATTCTCACCGGAAATTGCAGACATATTACAAAATTTACGTGAGCAAATCCGCGAGTACTCAGCTGGTTACTAATGATAGGTAAATCGTATGTTGACAACAAAAATTCGCGTACTATGTAGACATGGTCGGCTTGAGTGAAATGTTTTTTTCGATTTTGCAGTAAACGTCGCGAACTACCTAAGATGTAATTGCGGGTTTTGAATATAAACATTTTATTTTTCTTTATCTTAAATTATAGCAAATGGTTCACCGTATCACAACAACAAAAATTCCTGCGAAGCGGAGCATGGTCGGCTTGTATTCTATACATGGGTAATGTTTGTAAACACATTTAAGTGTAAGTTATTCAACATAGTGTAGGTATAACTGTATTGCCTGCACCGAAAACGTAATCCAGTGCGCTCTTGGCCTTAACCTGGTTAGGCTCTTGATCTAGTAAGATAGTATCAAAATGCAGTCAACGTCTGTTTCTAGCATTCTATTAACCGGGCGTATTATTGTGGCCCTAGATGAGATAATCAAGAAGCAAGGCAGAGGATCTGGTATGCGTGGAACCCGCGGACGGAGTCGCAACATGGTACGCGGTCGCGGACGCAGCAGCATGGGGCGCGGACGCGGGGATCGCATGAGAGGCTTCCCTGCGCGCACCAACGACTTGCCGCGAGGACGTGCGTCGTCTCGAGGCAGAGGCGCAGGTGAGCCACAAATGTGCATTTATTCATTACTGAAAGAGATGAACAATGCAGGGTCTATTTTAGTATTACGAACCAATGGCTCATTGATGTGAAACCTATTAATGTTTTAATTTTGTTTATATAATTTTATTTTTCTGTTTATATAATCATTCTATTTTTTAAATTCTGTTTATATAATTTTGGTAGCACATGGGCAAGATAACATAGGAGTATTAAATACAATAATGTTCAGTTTTACTAGAAATTCGGTAACATACTTCTGATATTATTTATCATACAAATTATTCAACTTTAAAAGCTTTTTGCTCTTCTCCAGTTTAATAAACTGCCCATCGGCCAACTGTGATAACAGTTGCTTTTCGTCAGTCTTGGTCCACTTTCGTCTAAGAACTTTCATCGTTAGTATCAGATTTTATAAAACTTTTCTGATTTGTGTGCTAGGGTTCAGAGCACTCGGCCTTCTCATGAACATCGGCGAAACATTCAGGAAGTGGAACCCTTGAAAGTCTACTAAAAGTTCCCACAGATAACTAACAATTCCTCATACGGCTCGTATTACTACTATTAGTAAAACCAATTGGTCTAGATGACAAATGAGAGTTAACTATATTCTCTAGGACACACTAGATTTTTTATCGTGATTATTTTTTAGAGTTGAAGTAATGTTTGGACTGTGAGATGCGGGTCTTTCTTCTACTTATTGCTCTTGATATGAAGGGAAAAATTAATATATCAGGAACGTCTGCCGCAGTTAATTCACAAAAAAGGCTATCCGCTTGGCTGGTGGGGGGACAACAAAACATTTATAATACTACAGCTGAAACTAAGATGTGGGGAGAATTTTTCAACTTTTGTGTTTCCATGAATTATAGTATATCCGTCAGAGCGAATAGGTTTAAGTACACCCCATAAATACTCTAAATGATAGTTTGAACGATTCCCTATCCAGTGGCGATTAATTTTTGACCTTTCTGTGCAAATTTTCAATCATTTGACTTTAAATTACAATGGTCTTACACAGAGAAACTTTCACAGTCTTGTTATATATATAACGTTAAGATTTTCTTACCTTGCGCGACATTTAAAAGAATAATTCAACAAAAACTGCGGAAAATTGTTTCACGTTCCACCGGAAGCGACTGCCGTCTCACGTGACTATAGATAATGTGATTCTCGTCAAACGAAGATATTAATTTATTATCAAGTTTTAAATGAACAAAATAATTGTCCTCGTCAAACGGTAAAAATGAGCTCTTCGATTTATTAATTGACCAGAACTTCTTCGATGAATATTTTCAAGTTTCGTGAATAGTTGACTACCTGACTTCACATACACACATACACACATTTATGTCTATGGATATAATACGTCAATACGTTTGGAAATATCGTCTTTTTTAAACACTCAGCAATAGTATTTGGCGCTTCATTTCAGAGTGTTCACATTGATGAAGAGGTTACATTGAATAGTCTGTATCTATAATGTTCAACTCGACGAACTCTAGAGGTACGACAATTGCATGCTATGGCTGCCCACAACCTATGCTGGGCGTTGAATCTGATTGTTCATCTACAATTTTATTCTACTAGTGCTGCTACCGTTCGTGCAATAATGATGAAGTACTCCAACATTACAATGCACGTTTTCGTACGCCCCGTTTCACCCAACTTTCTCCTTAAGGCCTTAGTCAACTACCCTGGTCACCACGATCTACAAATCCGAACTTGTTTGGGACTGGATTAAACTTCGTATTTCCTGGTCTGCAAAAACTGGCAGAAATTCTTTCCCAACGAGGGAACGGTACGTTAGTAAATGCATAGCAGTCCATTTCGCAGTATAACGTTAGTTGCTTTTGTTAACCAGTCCATGCGATAGTTGCAGTCTGCATGAACAAGGCGGGATATCGGGATACTAAAGCTCATTTTTTACACTCCCTTTAAGCTGTATTTCTACGAGTATGATTCCCGGGATTTGATCATTAGTTGTCTTCTCCGTAGAGAGGTTTTCAGTCAATTTCCTTCTTCTGCGCAACGGATTCATGGTGTTCGTGCTTTTAATTTTCCACGAATTGAAAAAGAATTCTACAAATGTGGCATCACTCGGTGATAGAGTGTAAATTGGTACAATAAATCTTACGTATTTGCGCGCAGCATGTGCCAAGAACTTTTTATTTGTGTTTCCAGGAGCGGGTGCTGGACGTGGGCGTGTGCTGCGCGGCCGTTTCCGCAGCGCTAGCCGCGGTCGCTCTGGTTTGGGCGATACACAACGCGTGTTGCAGCGATGGTTTCAGAGTCGTTCGCGTAGTCGAACACGCGATGCTGCGGGTGCACCACCGAATCTGCGAGCGCGTTCGAGGAGCCGAGGTCCAGCAGGTGGCACGGGTGACACGCAGCGATGGTTTCAGAGTCGCTCGCGCAGTCGGACGCGTGATGGTGTGGGCGCGGCGAATCAGCGAGCACGTTCGAGGAGCCGGGGCCCAAGAGGCGGAGGTGCCGGCCGTTCCCGGTCGCGCAGTCGTGTGCGCTCATTAAGTCGTGCGCGTTCCCTGCCGAGGGCTGCGAGCCGTGGCCGCTCTCGCTCTCGCAGCCGTCCTCCACAGGGCGCAGGGCGCGCTCGCTCGCGCAGTCGTAGCACGGTTCGGCTGTCGCGCTCTCTGACTCCAGGTGGACGGGTGAGTGTGAATGGAAGATGCGTCACTGTGCTATCAGTGTACTCTGGACCACGCAGTATTAGCATAAGAACTATTGGCTCCTTTAAGAGATAGCTTAGTGGTTCCAACGAATACATATAAGAATCGTCGAACCCATAATATAATGTCAGCCAATTGTGTATCTAGTCTGGTAAGCTTCGCGCGACCACTGCTGTGCTGATCTCTGGGAATTTTTATTCGCTAGCTGGGAACTATATAGACAGCGGCGTTTCTTGTCTGGGGCGTGGGGGGCGTTCCGCCCTGGGCCTCATCCAGTATGGGGCCTCATCCAGTATGGGGCCTCCGAATTCGACACCATAAGTAATGTAAAGACATTATATTGAACTTATTATATAAAAATGTTATTGTAGGTATATAGCTAATAGCTTATCTTCATACAACCCAAATTTCTATTTCAAATTATTTTACGTTATCCTTTACACGGCATGTAAACATGTGTTACTGCAACAGGGGTTTTCCTAAAAGTTTTCTGTTCCGGGCCTCATAGGTTGTTGGTAGGATTCAGCGAAGGAGGATACAAGCGTAGATGGAACTGCCAAGTGTCTATTCTAAGCTACTCTCGAGCATAAAATGGTGAAAAATCGGCCTTACTCCCCTTAATAGTATTATTACACAAAATAGGTATTTAAGTAGAACCTGGCATCTATGGAACAAATTTAGTTATGAAGGACTGTTTACTATGCTGACAGCATTTCCCTGTGTGATTGTCCTTCTTAGAGGGTTGTGTAATTCATTGGCACTTCCTTTATTCCGCTCAGCGGGAGACCGCGTGTTTGTTTGTTCTCGGACGAAATAAGTGTTATTTTCAGCTGTTCTGATGATTCATCTGTTACCACTTTTTTACTTATGACGTAACTTTTATATTGTTGCCCTCTAAATAAATATAGCGGATGACCATGTTGCAGAACTATAAGCTATTTTACTCCTTCGAAGCAAGCAAAACCCATATGATGAATATGTTTGAAAATACACAAGAAAAAAATGGGGGTATCCGGATCCGGATATCACATATGTTCACAAGGATTTTCAAAAAATCTTCAGATTTTGGGCATGCTATAAGTGGTTCTAGGTTGCATATTGCGTAAATGGTTTGTTACTCAATTACTGCTCCTGCGCACCCTATCCTTTCTGGTATAACTATCCCTTCTGGGGTCATGATACACTGGGAACCTCCAGCTACAAATTTCTTGAAAAACTTTTTTAAATTGATAATCATGTAGGTTTATGAATGAATGTATTTATGGTTTACATGTGTAACCACTTGCATTCAAAATTTTTAGAATTACTTACGAAATGCAGTTAAAATACGTGGCGTTCTTTCGCTGTGACAAACATGTCAGTAACATCATTCAAATTTTTCTTTGACGAGTTTGTGATTTTATTTTCTATTACAAGATATTCAAACCTGCCTAACTATCTTAACCCATAATATTTTCGGTGATAGTTTTGTACTATTTATAATTTTGAACATACTGTTCTGCTGTAACACTATGGAGCAGGCATCTAGAGGAAGAAGCAACTCAAATCATTACCAAATTAGCCACCTCCTTGGTAGAACGTAACTTCGCAATCCGATCCTTCAAATAACATCGCAATGAGAGTAACTGATTAAATATTTGGTCAATTACATCGTCGTGATATTTATTACTGAATTTTATTCAATTTGTTTCTCAACTTCCTGATTTGAAAACTGTTATAAAGCCTTTGGGTGAATGCTCGCAAACATGTTCACACTTTCACTCGAGCAAGAAAATAGTTTGTTAATAATAATTATAATAATAGCGTATGGGTCTCGGCTCCCGATAATTGTGACCCACTTCTCTTTGGTAGCGACCCTTTTGGCCGAACCACATTCGCAATTTTGACGTTCCGTCTTCCACTGCCATCTGGTAGTGCGTGGATGCATTTTTCTCCGAGAATTAATTTTGCCGAGAGCATCCAATGATGCTCAAGGGATCTTTTATATGCAGCATAATCATACTACATGCCGTGTGTGGATTTTCGCACCCGAAAAAAACATCCGTCGACCTAGACCGGGTTTGAAAGGCCACTACGGTAACCACTCACCCATCGGCGCCGACAGTCGTTTGTTCAATTGTCTATTCGCAATATTCAGACCAACAAAATACACATTAACTCGTTTTTTGCCATTAGATAAACGTTGATATTCGCATAGTTCGTCAAAATAACATTTTGTCTTTTTTACTACTTTCTGGCAAAATTTGACTTCAATACACCAGTTTCTAGCCAACTAAACTACATCAGATTTTGCTTTGTCAAATTTTACCGAGTCTATGCACCCTGAAATTAAAATTTAGACAAATGAATATCAACAATCACTTAATATTATGATTAATTAAATTTAATATAAGGATTACATACTGATTGTTTTTGTTTTTTACAAAATAGCTTTTTTAACGAAAGTATAACCAAGAAAATTAATTGTAATATCTTGGGGCTCCATGAATAAAATTACTATTTATTACGATAATTGTAAGGAAATTTTTGCCCTTCAGTTAAAACTCATGTTTCATCTGAACATTAGTTATGCCAAAAATATAAATGACACCTTAGTGCGCCTTTAAAAATTTTTAAAGGGGAGGTAGTTAAAGATAGCTGAAAGAACTATTTTGGCCTCTTAAATTGATTGTTTTCGTCGCAAATATAAGAGTTTTTAGCCTTCCAGAAAATAAATCTTCGGGGGGGAGGGGGTTTCTTGCTTCTGGGGGCCCTGGCAGTTGCCCTGACCGGACGATGACCACCGGCGTTAGTTACGCCAATACCCTGTAGCTACAAATCAGCTTGTATAGGGATTAATCTTTCCGTGTACAAGATAGTTTCAAGACGTACCTCCCGTTTTTTTTTGTGTGATGATGTCTCCACGCCTTGTTTACTGTTACGACAGTGCTATCTATTGGCAAAATATGGAGGGTTCCATTTGTCATTGTAGAGGTTAGTGCAGGAGAGGTACTGGAACATCAAATATCACATTAGATTCCGGACCGAGATTTGTCTCGTTGGCGTTGAAGAATTTCAGCAACATTGGTCTTGTACTTTGAACGAGCACAATTTGCGTTGTATCTTGAATCAGATAAACACATTCGTCGCTTCACCTCTCGTAATTGTGAAATGTGTCTATTTGATTATTATCAAACGTTTGTATATTATAGTCCTCAATATTAACAAGCTCAGTCTGTAATCTATCCACTACACCAAGGCCTCCTTCGCCTTCAAATACGTCGTGGGTTGGGATGCCACTTTTGGCATCCATTCTTCAGATGTGAACATCAGTATTGAAGATAGAGGTCAACGTTGCATTGAAAAGTTAATCGATTCTGTATTAAATGCCAACGAGATTTTGGAACACGCGACCCGCACACAAAGAAAACTAATTCGAGAATACTAATACTCAAACCAGTTGTAAACACCGCATCTTACATTCTTCAAACGTGGTGGCATCACGTGACCTCTACAGTAGTTTGATTATGAATCTCATAGTAGAGATTTCAATGCGGGTAAGGCGATACTGATACCGATTTTTTGTACAGAATGCTGAATAGTAATTTGTACTGTTAAATATTATCTACAATGACTCACTTAAAGCCAATGAGAAAAAAAAATCAGAATTTTTCTTAATTGTGCATTTATCTTAACACGAACCTTTTCGACAACCATGAGCAGTGTCATCTGGAAGTTCAAAATTTCCTTAATCGGTATCAAGGTTTCTTTTATAGTTCAGTCCCAATTCAGTTTATATTTGTTCACTAATTGCTCTTGCATCATATTCTCTCAGTTCACAGCAGGGTGAATTCAGAGACAGGTCATTTCTTATTCTCTGTTCATTTGTTTGGATATTTAAACGTTTGTATTTCTTGAGGAAATGTTGTAAAGTGCTTTTTATCTATTTGATTTGATTATCAATTTGACCATATGTTTAAATTAGTTTACTCGTACGCAAAACTAGTGTATTGCTGAATTAATCAGACATGGGATGGAAAAATTGTTCTAAATGTAATACATTTTTATATATTTTATGGTGCTAAAAGCAGAGAAAAATGAAATTACAAAATTCCATCTCGTAATTTTTATTATATACCGTTATGTGGAAATGGTCAGAAGGATTTTAAAAAATTGTTTGACATAACCTGTTTCAAATCGCACCGAAATCACTATGCCCCTCTGGTGATTCAGGTGATAGCGTTCTTGCTCTTCATCAAGTCATCCGGGATACCGACAAGTCATTCTGGGTCCAATTCCCGGTGGGGCCAGAAAAATTCGTAGCTTTTCACATGAATTTCCCAGTTCATATAGCTGTGTGTACTGAAATGCGAACCCTCCTTCCTGTATCCACCTCCTGCTACTATGAATAACTAACTATTCAATAAATAATCTACTACTCCCTCCACGTGGACCAAGTTGTTGGTAAACCCAACTAACCGACCGACCTACTAACAATGACCTACCTCCCAACTCCTACCTTCTATCGCTCCGTGTAGATAAGCTTCAATAGCACGCTACATTTCCCATTTACAAATAGTACAATGGAAAAAAATCACTACGCATAAAATGTATTATTGAACTCTACTTACATCACGAAGGAATTTTGCATAATGGTTCTTAATTGTCATTTTCGAGGATTTTGTAACACAATTCAGAATGACAATCAGTGATAGAAGTATTGGTCCCTTCCAAGAATATTCTCTGCTACTCACTAATTAGTGCGGCATTGAAAAGACGCGCTCGCACCTCTCTGGGACGCTCAGTCTTGTCTTGGAAATGAAATGCCTGTTGATCGTTACCGCCAAGTGCGCGAGTCGTGCAGTTATTCGATTTTTGAACGTAAAAGGTGGTCAACCAATTGAAGTTAATTAGCAAGTGGCGGAAATGTTTGGAGGATCGTGCATGGATGTCAAAAACGTCCGCAAATGGTATAGAGAATTTGTAGCTCGAGTGGAAAACTGCAGTGCAGATCGAGAATTTGCATCAATTTCCGACGACACAATCGCAAAGGTTAAGCAAACCATGCGTGAAGATCTGCGGATCAACTGGATTATCTCTGGTTCCTGAGGTTTCCGGAAGCACCATTCGCAGGATTGTAACGAAAAAAGCTGCAGTATCGGAAAGGTGTGTGCGAGATACGTTCTACGAATGCTGACGGATGACCACAAACGGTGAGCTGATTCATCTGGTGAATTTCTTCACCGCTATGAAAGCGAAAGGAAAATTTCGTCACGGGTGACGAAACCTGGGCATTCCACTTTACACCTGAGACCAAACAATCATGCGAGTGGCGGCATTCATCTTCGCCCAAACCGCGAAAATTCAAACAAACACAGTTTGCCGGTAAAAGTCATGGTTACAGTGTTTAGAGATCAAAGGGGGGTATTGTTGGTCGACTTAATGTCTATAGGGACCACAATAAACGTTGACAGGTACTGTGAAACACTGGAAAATCTCAGACGGGCAATTCATAACCGGAGAAGAGGAATGCTGAGCAAGGGCGTAAGCATTCTCCAAGACAACGCTCGCCCACATGTCACCCGTCAAACCGTCGCTTTCCTATTCAAGTTTAAATGGAAAATCATCTCACCCACCCCATAGTCCCGACTTGGCGCCCAATGACTACCACGTGTTCCCTAAGTTGAAAGAACATTTGGCCGGAACCAAGGGCGGATACAGACTAGTATTTTAGGGGGAGTCATAGTGAAAGAATATAGTACGTTCCAAAAAACATCTCAACCTCAGAAAAAAATTGAAATTTCTAAAGCAAATCGTAAGTTTATATCATCTTAAGTTTTAATTAATTCGGTATAGTATCACTTTACTTTCGATATTATTGAAAAAAATTTGTGTGACACGGGAAAGTGATAGATGCAAAACACTAATTCTGATTAAAAGTGCAAATTTTTTTACAATTTTTTTAAGGTATGGAAACATTTAATTTTTCAAGGACAAGAACAAAACTACTGGTGAAAGATGGCGCTGAAGCTGCGGGTTTCGAGAAATTAAGTACAAGTGCTGTATAATAGTGGGACTGTTCCTCTCTATTAAATACAAAATTTGCAGAGTGGGCAAAACTTCATTTAAGCAAAATATGCTCAAAATTGCCCTGGTATGAAAAAAACTATTGAAAAATTTACCCTTTTTTGCAATTTTAATCGAAGGGTGCTACTTAAATTTTCCAGACAAGATTATATGACTAATGAATTTCTTGATAATATTCTAAAGCACTAACTCTTAGTACCTGAAAAATGGTCTATTAATATCGAAGTATGGGTTTTAAATAACATCATGTTAAATCAAGCTTCAATTTATTTTTGATTTGATGACATGTTTTTTGATGACTCTTGACGAAACATGAAATTTGTATTGGCCCACTGATGTTTCCCTTCAAACAGCATTTAAATCGTGTTATTTTTAAATAGTAATAAATTTGCTCAGAGACATTATTCAAGAAGAGAGTAGATTAGGTACTCTTTAATTACATATCACATTTTTATCACAAATTTTGATCGGATATTTCGTGTGAGTACACAATCATTCATGCTAACGCTACAAGGACTATAATTGAATTAAGTAATTATATTTAACCTTGAATAACAAACCTTCTAATAGAATATCGGCCCTATGAATTATACATGAGAGTCCTACCAGAGAGGAACCCCACCCGAGGGTACTAAATACTAAAATAAGTACACTCACAACCATAATGGCACCACCATCGCCGCCACTACAACTTAGTCAAGCTGGGTATGACACGTTGTGCGTTGTTAAATAGTTTCTACAAATATACTGCAGTACTAATTATTGATTAAAAATTGTTCAAATGCGTCAACCTTCTTGAAAATCATAAACAATTTTGCTCGACTATAAACTCATTATTTATAGTAAATAAATAAATGACTTTATTAGTGGCGAGACTCAGACCGAGACCTGCTCTTCTGCCTAACCACTTTAAAAATATTTACAATATCATTACAAAATTAGTTTGAATGGGAGGGTATTTGCTATATCTACTACTGGGAAAACAAGCCAAGGACCATCCCGGTATTGAACCTTAAGCGATTGAGGGAAACCCAGCGAAAACCCCAATCGGGATGGCGACTTAAGACCGAACATAACAAACAATTTATAAGATAATATAAGATAAAATTGATTTATAAACAAATGTAGTACCTGTTAGAAAAGAAAAAAGAGTTTTGCTGAAAGAATTAATATAACATTACATAACGACTGTACAAAAAGTAAGTAAAACATTACAGAAATATACAAAAATAGAAATGTAAATACAAAAATATAAATACAGTTAGGATATATTTCATTTTACACAGAATAAAATCACTTGTAGAGATTACATTATACTATTGTTTACATCTTAAATTACATAAAAAATTAATCACAAATCACAGGACATTTTATTATACAATATCTTATATTTGGGAAGTTACAACAGAGTGGAATGGGAGGGGTAGTAATAGAAGTAATACCGAGAGAAGATACTTTTAAGAATAGATAGTTGGAAATAGATGTGGCGTTTGCAAGAGAAGGAAAATATAGTAATTGAATAAATTAATAATAATAATAATAACAATAATAAAAAGTAAAGTATTGGGGAAAGTGCCTAGGTATTTATTTCATACTATGGAGGATGTTGGCGCAACCAAGAGGTTAATTTTCTTTTGGACACCATTCGAGTGCCTCACGTCAGGTGGTGGTATATTCCACTCACGGATTGTACTTACTGTAAATGACTTGTTGAATATAGCCGTTTTGTGTCGTGGTACCATGAGAAGTTCTTCATTTCTAGTTCTTTTTTGTTTTAAATATTGAAAGTTTATAGCAAGTTGAGTTAAATGTGTATTATTTAGAATCTAGAACAGCATGATGAAGCTATGGAGAATACGTCGTAATTTAATGAGGAATATTTCAGCTTTTAATAGTATTCTGATACGTGGTCATATTTGCGTAGATCAAATATGAAACGGAAACATGCATTTTGAATAACTTGTAATTTGTGTTGTAGCTTTGAATTTAAATATGAAAAGTCACAGTAGTCAAAGTGAGGCATTATTAGTGAATTTACCGGAAATTTTTTCCTGGAAGTGGGTAATAAATTGCGAAGACGCATAAGGGTATGCATAGAGGAAAAAATCTATTTGATAAGTTTTGTCAACTTGCGTTTTCCAACTTAAATTACTATCCACATAAATACCCAATTACGCGCTGATTTGCACCATGGAAGTGATACACTATTTATATTTATTCGGCGGATCGCGTTCTGAGAACCTATTAAGTAAATTTCGTGAACCAATCATCAAGCATGAGATATTGATGGGTCCAGCAATAAACCCATAGAGGAAACCCAAATGTGGAGTGATGTCAAGTCCTGATTTATTTTCTGTACAATAGTACTCAATTCCGATATTCGTCCGCTGAGATAAATTTGGAGATCGTCAGCGTACATATGGTATTTACTATATTTTAAAGATTTTCCTATATCATTTGCATAGATGAGAAATGCTAGGGGCCCTAAAACTGACCCTTGAGCAACACTTCTGTGTGTTTTAAGAGCATTTTATTTATATTTACCAGATTGGACGAGTTGTTCGCGGCCAATTAAATATTCACGGAACCATTTTAATGTTAGATTAGCAAATCTATATTTTTTTAATTTAGCTAAAAGAATTTCATGGTCGACGGAATCAAATGCTTTACTAAAGTCAAGGAGTATTAATATGGTTACTTCATCGCGGTCCATATTTTTCTGATATCTTCAGTGGCTGTCAGTAGAGTCGTTCCTCTGTCTTTCCCAATTCGAAAACTTGACTGATTCTCGTCTAAAATGCAATTTTTCATTAAATAACTTTCTATTTGTTTTCGAGACAATTTCTCGAGCTCTTTTGAAAGTGTTGGAAGTATACTAATCGGTCGATAATAGCTTGCTGAGGTGGGATGAAGGTTTTTTGCAATGGGAGAACGAGAGCCGTTTTCCATGCAGTTGTATAGGAACCACTACAGAGAGAGAGAAGTTTATGTTGTCTGTAATGGCTGGTATTGCGATATGAGCATAAAGTTTTAAGAGCCTAGCATTTATGCAATTAGATCCAGATGCGTTAGATTTGAGACTTTTAATTTTTGAGAGTTAAGTATTGTGCCAGAGTTAGCACAAGAGAAGTAGAAAAGATCAGTATGTTATTTTTCAGGAACTTTTCTTGATTCGAGAGTATTAGATTTTACTATATCACTAAGATCCGGAGCAGAATTCACAAAGTATTGGTTAAGATCGTTTAGTGGAATATTAACATGTGATGTGGATTGACATTTCCGGACACCAAGACTTCGGAGAGTTTTCCACTTAGTTTTACTGATTTGCTCCGAGAAAATGATGAAAATAACTAGTTTTAGCAGTTTTAATTTTGCTAAATTTCTTAACTTTTTATAAATATTTATATCATTGTCACTTTGTCGGAAAATGTTATGAGCTACATTCCTTTCCTTTTATTAAATTTCGTATTTCGTAAGTTATCCACGGAGCCGGGGGTCGAGTTACGCGAGCCGTTTTCAATGGCAGATACTTGTTTGTGTGCTGAGTAAGTAAGTCCGAAAATATTTTGACTTTTCGGTCCAAAGAATTTTTATTATACACGAGTTCCCACAGAAGCATCGTTCCTTCTATTTGAAACGCTTCTTAATCTTAATAACGCTTTTTTGAAGTCTCTGATTTGATTATTTTTGAATTGTACCTAGGAGATTTAAGATTATACGAGACGTAGATAAGATCATGTTTTGATATTCCCGTAACGGGTGTCTGTCCGTAAAGTAGTACTTTATCTATATTGGACGCAATGATATGATCAATCCACGTTTCGGCCTCTCTCGTGTGATGTGTTGCTTGGAGTGGAAGAATCTTTAGATTCGGACTAACAAACAAGTTTTTGAAATTAATAGCTGCGCATAACTGATGTTTTATTAAATTGAAGTTGAAATCTCCCATTGTAATAACATGTTTGTGATGACAAACAACTTTCGACAATACATTAAAGATATTGTCAATATTACTGATTTTAGGAGGAGAGTACATTACCGGTAATACACACTTTTTGGTTAACAGTTGTATTTCAATTAACAGATATTCTAGTTTTTGATTTGCTTCTTTTTCGGATGAATCTAAAACTTTGTACTGAATGTCTTCTAGGAGGAAAATTCCCACTCCACCGCCACCTGATTTATCGCTTCTATTTCTATCCGCACGAAGAAGTTTGTATCCAGATATTGCATTCATGGACGCGTTTAAACTCCTTTTCATCCACGTTTCAGTAATACACAATGCATGCAATTGACGGCTGGAAAGTATTTGCGCAACTTCCTCATGGATTAGTGAGGGTTGGGGCAGGTAGCGCTTGAGTTAATGGATCTGGGGAAGGTAGGCATGTTCGTGTTGTTGTCATTTAGGTGACGAAAGCACTTATTGGGAATTTTTTCAAACACCAAGTTGAATAGTTAGGAAATTAAAAATAAACAATTTATGGATTTGAGTATTTTGGAATTTTATACGTGAAATAAATAAATTTGAAAGTAGAAGAAGTGGTAGTTTCAAATATTAGAAAAATTATTGAGAATGAGTATGTATGTATGTATATACATATATATATATATATATATATATATATATATATATATATATATATATATATAT
>NNCF01128817.1:140799-180256 GCA_002313205.1 Laupala kohalensis | reverse complement strand
CAAAAAAAAAAAAAAAAAAAAAAATTGTTTTCATTACGATTCATTTGGTGGCACACATTCAAAAACTGAAAAGACAGATACGAGTATGCAACCTATTTCATACATTGTACTCACCACATGTATAGTACATGAGGAGCACTATACATTGTACACTTCTAAGAGATTCACCTCATAAAAAAGTGCGATAGATAAGATTTCTGTTATCAATAGAGGAGCAATGGTTATTTTTTGTGAATGTAGATGGACATAATAGGAGGGACAAGTTAATGACCACATTTGAATTAGCACTTACTTTTACTTTAGTTTGTTCTTTGAGACAAGTTAATAAAATTTGTAATTTTTCATTAGTATTTAATTTGGGACCTTTGTTTTCTAAATGTAGAATTTAAAATAGTGAAGAAGAGTCAAAAGAGTAGTTGCAATTGTTTAGGTGGATGGGGAAGGTTAACAATTTTTCCAAGTCCTAATTTGTTCATCCAAACATGGATAGCAATCTTCCCATCAGTCTCAAATAAGCAACATTGTAGACACTACAATTAGATACTTCATTTTTATCCAAATGTGGTATGCGATCTATATTTTTCCTGAAGTACTGTTTGTTTTGCAATATTTGTACATCATTGGATTTACTCAGTAATTGATCTACCCTTTGGGAGAATATGCCTATAAAAGGTAAATTTAATGAGAATTTTTTGTTAATTTTTATGATTTGTGAGAATTTACTTCCTTGTTAAAGTTCTCCTTAGTCATGGTACCTTTAAGAGCCTGAGTGAAAAACAGCGACTAATGATGCGAGATGTGCAGTGAGTTGGTATTACCATCAGTGAGGGTGAGTTTTCCGTAAATGCTAAAATCATGTCTTGTCCCTTTCAAAGTTTTAGTCAAGTCCAAAAAATTTAAACATTGGTTATTTCGTGATTCCATTTTCAATGACATTTTAGGAATGAATAATTGAGATCTTTAAATTGTTTAATCTGTCTTGATGTGCCATTCCAGAGGCTAATGATATCATCTACATATCTTTAGTGATACAGCACATTACATTAATGTATTTAGAGAGTTAAAAAGGATATTCTTTTAAAATTATTTATAAATATTTCTGCAAACATAAGCAATAAATTTGAACCCATAGATAAGACTTCAGTTTGTTGAAATTTAAAGAGAATTTACAACATCACTATATCCCAATGGATAATTCAACAACTGATGTATATCCAATGATATATTTTACAGATGTAAATCCAATAATGTACAAGTATTTTACAAAATTATTGAGTTATTGAGGGGAAAAGATTGTTCTCACACATTTGTAGATTCACAATACCACTCTGAATATCATTATTTGTAAAGAACTGAAGAGATCTTGAAGCTTTTCTTTTGCTATTACTTTTATTTTCCTCATACATTTCATGCATTAATAGACTATTACAAAACTACATTTTTCATACACACTACTATTAAAGTTTAAACAAAAATGTTGGTAAATCAATAGTAGCTAGCTCAAAATTTTTTTAATAGGTTACTAACATTTGCCGAGTTTGAAAAGTAAAATACTTTGAGTTGGCAGAAGCTGAAGATGGAAGCAACAGCTAAACAGCTCACGTTAAAAAAGTAAGTGGAGTATATGACCGACAAATTATTACAATTTATTGTATTGTACTCCACTGTGAATTCCCAAAGTAATTTATGTTGAGTTCTAAATGATTTTTGGAGCAAATTCCTTATTTTATTAAATAATTATGATGTGATTATTATAACTATCTTAACCAAAACATCCTATGTCACTGAAAAATTACAAGGAGAACTATTTAAAAGACTGATTTTTTTAGGTATGTTAAAAAAATCTTCACCTGAATTTCTTTTTGGAGGCCAGGTTGAATTACAATTACCTTGGTAATATTTTACTCTCTAATTCCCTGCATTCTGCGATTTTCATGTTATTTTTGAAAATAATACTCTCTTTGTAAGTGGAATGCTATGCATTGCACCTGGAAATTTAGTTCCTCCTCATTATAGGCTCTTATTGTTCTGTAAGGCAGATTGTCAGTTATAAAATTTCTGTACAAAAAATGGGAGAATGTGGAAAATAATCTAAACTATGAAGGACTGTATTTTTGAGTTACTTTATAAAGAAAAACAAATTATTTTTTGAAAAGCCAGTTCTTCAGGACACAATTCTTAGTAGAAAATTTCTTATTTTTAGTTCTTTCCTGTACTTTCAGCTGCTAGCCAGAATAAAATGTACTTAACTTAACCGAACTACTAACAATATGTTAAAAAATTATTTACTCATTTGTTAAAATAATTTACTCCATGGACCTTTATTTCTCAAAATGGAGTTGGGTTAATATAATGTTTCATTGCTTGAAGTATAAGATGAATATTTCTATATGAGGTTTTTAATTTCCAGTGCTTCCAGTGATGGAGGTGGTAACCAGTTGCTTGTTAATATTCAAAATGAGTATGCAATGCATCCCTCACCAGGAGCTAGGAGAACCTGGCAGCGTGGGAGAGGTATGTGTGATCTCTTATATTCTCAGAGATTCTCTTTCTTTGTTTTTTTTGTCCATTACTATGGATTCAAATTGTGTATTGTATTTCTATGCCATAATTGCATACACCATAGAGTTGTCAGATCTGAACCTCTAAGAATGATTTAGATTTTTGCTTACTTTTCCATCTTAATGCAGTTACTACAATGTACAGGTCAGGCTTATCTTGAGTTGCCTTAAAGATGGCAGGTAAACTGAGTCATGTTGATATCATTATCTCTGCCACCCCAATTGAATTATAAAATGTTTATTTTAAACTAGCCAAGTTCCCACAATTTCGCTCGTTTTAATTTTGAGATTTTTGTACAACTATTTTCTGAATTGTTGTGATACAGAGTTCTTAATGATCAGTACTTATTATCTTTTTTACTCTCTCAGGATAAAAATGTTCTCTAAACATGCAAGAACTATGCATTACTCATGCATAGAATACAGATCAATATATGCAATAATTTGTACTGACTACATAGTGGCTCTAGAAGCTAATCCATATTCAGGAGCTGTTGGCAAATTTATAAACAGTCTATATATGAGAATGATCTTTTAAAACCACTATGCTATTAAAATTACAAATGCTACATCACTATGAAGCAATGTCACTAGATTACATATCGTCTTATATCTCTTACATCGTCTTATATTTGGCCAGAATTTTCCCATTTTTTTTGTTCTCTTCTTTTAGAAATTATTGTATTATTTGGGATCCCCAGAATTATGGTAATGAAAGTTTTACTATACTTTAATGAAATGTTTTTTAAATTTTATTTCCGTGTTGTGGAAGAGCAACCTCCCTACCTTCCAGAGCTGAAGAAAAGAACTCAACAGTATTGTACCTTGTGTTTTCAATATTTTTATTTCAGGTTTGCAGAGAAACCAGATTTTGTGTGTCGTTGGAGGTAGTAGAGGAAGCAAAGTCGATGTTGGAGCTGGTGGGGATACTTTTCTTTCAACTCCACCTACACCTAACGCTTCAAGACAAACAGTTGCTCTTCGAGGAAGTTCAAGGAACTCAACCAATTATGGTCTTCCTAGGAAAATGATGGAAAGTCCAGCCCAGTTAGTTCCTACTCTTGTTGTGGAGCAAAATGTAGTTGGAAATATGGGTCAACCTTCTGCTAATACAACACGAATGACTCTCAGTGAACGATTTAGTAAACAACATTCATCTGGCAATGAAACTGAAACTGTGTTTGTTCAGGGTGATAAATAAATGTGATATGGATGAATTGTTGGGAAAGCATGAGTGCTGCTGTCATGCAAGGTGTGTATTAAATCATCACATTTTGAGCAAGTTTTTAAAACTAATTCTAATCCACTTGTTACGCTTTTGGTTGTCTACTGTTAATTATTTTCCATAGTTATTCAGTTATTCCATAGCAATTTTAATTTGAAATAATAATGCAGTAATTAAAAATGTATACATTTCTTAATTTCAGTAACTCAATAGAAATATTGATATAAATTATTTAACTCAAAGATTATTTTATAATTGTTCATATTACTCTTACATGTTTTATTTATTTGTGTGTATCCTTGTTTGAGTAGTGATGTTCTTGGTATCACAAAGTGTGATATAAATTTTATTTCAAGTAACTAATTACAAATAAGTAGGAAATTTTGTGACGCATAATGAATTTATGGAACTTTGTTTTTCAGAGTTCATGTTTAGTTAAAACATAGAACAGTAATGTATACTCATTTCATACTAGACTATAGATAAAATCACTTTGAAATGATGTAAAATAGGATTGTTTATTTTTATAGGTATTGTGTGAACCTGCTGTAATCCAGAAAAAAAATTGCTTTAATATCAAAACTTTTGTAAATTAACGTAATTTAATTTTAAGGCACTGATCATATTGGACTTTGTTGTAAAAAAGGGCAAAATTTATGTACAAATTCAGCCTTACTGTGTTTATTGATGATTTTAATGATGATGATAGCTGTATTAAAAATACATATATATGTGATATGTGTATTATGTAAACAAATATCCTTATGCTAGGCCAAAATAGTTGCATCAATTCTCTCTGAAAAAATTTCAAATTGCTGCATTGTTAAGAAAGATGGATTCTTTATATCATTTACTTTTAACAATTTCAGTATGCTTGGGATGAGGCGCATCTGCATGACTACTATTAGTATCGAAAAGCAATAGACTCGAGTTTGAACTTCCAGTTCAATTTTCCTGTCTATCAAAATGCAAATTTTAGCTTGTTTAATGGTATGTTATAAGACACGAGTTTAGAAACTTTTTCTTGTCCCCCTGTATTTTTGATTGTGTTGGGAAGGAAAAGAAGCACAATTTTCTAGCATTTTCAAGGAAGGGGTCAACATTAAAAAATTATTTAAGCAAAACTGTTAATCCTTAAACATTGAAATTTTTACACAGCTGGAATAGTTATTCATAAGATGTGTTAGTGACCCAAACCTGTTCCGAGTTGGCTTTCCACATGTATGGAACAAGGATTGGGAGTTAAGAGTGACCTTCAAAAACTCTGAAACACAACATCTGCTGTTCTGGCATCCCAAAAAGTCATCTCACAGACTTGATGGATGCAAGTGAAAAATGTTATCACCAAAATTGACCAAGGGAAGAAGAGAAATGGATAAGAGGGACCCTGCTTGATGATGCTGTGTATGATTTCAGTATGATCTTGTTCAGCTAAGCTGATAAATAAACTACTCCATGTGCGATAAACATGCAGAGTGACCACAGCTAGCTGGTTAGTGGGGTGTAATTTAGCTTTAGAGTTAGAGGAAGTTAACTATTTTCCAAGGATTCATTCTGAGTATTTCAATGGAAAGTAAAGGTATTTGGAATGTTTCGGTTTGACAATGACCTTAGTAATTTACGAAACTTGTTGCAAACATAAATAAATTGGTACAATTCTTAAAGTAACTATCTTGTATCACAAATCTCCGCCCATGTGGGAGGGGACTCTCCCAGGATCCCCAAGTTTCACACTCCATCAACCTCTATAGATGGGAGCTTTTACAATTTGATGATACAGAGTGATTCAAAATAAGTATTTCTGTTTGGAAACATCTATTTATCTATGGATTTAGATCTAGAAACTATCCATGAATTTCACCTCCATATTTGGAGGGTGTACATTTGAAATCAGTGGTAAATTATCTATGCAATAAAAAATTTATAACCAGTTTTATAATGTATGTTAAAAGCAAGTAATGTGCATCATTTGCTCAGGAAAAAAATGTGGATTTTTTTATTAGTATCAAATAATGATATTTAAAAATATTACTTCTAGTTTACTGTAATACTTCTGGCAGGAGTGATGCCATCACACCTGTGCAATTCCAAATCGATAAAATATCTGAACCTATTTATGAAGCAACAATAAGATTGGCACTGCGGTTTTCAATTCGTGAGCTCTTCAGTTACATTGGTTGAAATAAACATGGTAACTAAAGTACAACAGGGAAATGTTAAACCACGGAGTGCTTTGAAACTAATTATGAAGTTGAAGAAAGATCTCAATGCTGCAATAACTGATGCAAAGGATAGAAATCTCTTAGATTACGGTGAACCTCACCGCCAGGTAACAGATTAATCATGTTACGTCGAATGAAAATGGGAGACGGGACCGGGATGAGGAATCTAGTCTCTACGAGACCACCTCAGAGGTCTTTGGGTTTCACAAGTTGAATGAGAATGGTAGACGGGCCCGAGAGGCGAACGGGATGGCGCAGTTGGTAGGCGCATGAGCGCGTAGAGCTCAAGGTCCCGGGTTCGAATCCCGGTCCCGTCTCCCATTTTCATTCGACGTAACATGATTAATTTGATGCAAAGGAGCTATCAGAACAGATTCATGTACAAAGAAAAAATATTTCCTATGAAGGTTGAGTCGCACTTGTGCAGTAAGAAAAGGAATCTGTCATTTATTTTAATGTAGTCCAGGGTCCAGCAATTAATATCATTACATGTGGAAAACCATATCAAAGATTTTAAGTTACTATGACTTCAAACAACTAGAGAAATATGAGAAAGATAATATTGAAGAACAGTGAAGAGGTCTCCAGTTATTTTTGACCAACAATGGTGTGACATTAATGGGAAAGACCTATCGGAGTTAAGAGACTATTGAGGCGTCAATGCTGTCTTAAGGTAGCTGCCTTGAAAAAGCTTTACGAGATCACGAATTCCCATATTGATATTTTATCCATTGTGTTGGTAGCCTGGGAAGATATTACTGACACTTCCAGTAACTTTGTCTAGGGTGGTATTTTATGTCACAAAAACATCTTAAGTGAATTGGTGATTTTTATTTTTGAAAATGAAACTTAATACTATTGACACTGACTCAATTTTAATTAACTTCGATGTTTTGAAAGCAAGAAAAATACATTTCTTCACATTTAGTCTTTATCTCTTTTCAGATTTGCCTAAATTTTTAAATGTCAAGAAAATGAGTTTTCAATGTTATGGGTATATTTTGAACACTTTCCACTGTGCCACCACCATTCTTTTTATTTTGTAACTCAAGATTTGTGAGTATGCTTTTGTCAATAATAGCATTCATCTAAACCATATTATAAGTTTTAGTTGAAGTCAATTAAATTGCAATAAACATTGTGCACTTTCTATTTTCTTTTCTTTTTTTATTATAACAAAATATTGCGAAAATAAAAAGTTAGCTCCAGAAAAACCTAATAGGTAAACCTCAGTTGTTAAACATACTTTTACAAGTTTATTTGGATCTTTATTGCGGTTTTCTCTGTATTTTTTAAAATCAATTACAAAACAAAAAATAGAAATTGTTAACTCCTTTTTTGCAATATAATTGTATTTTACTAAAAAAAATGCTGAGTTTAGACGAATGCTGGGCCAATATCTTAAAAGACTTGTAGACTTTCACAGCACACACCTTCAGTTATAAATTTTTTTGGGAAACATCTTAAGCTATGGAATAATTGGAGGTGGCACATCAGTAAATGTCCAAAATATACCCTTAACATTAAAAAGTCAAATTTCTGGACTTCAGGCTAAAAAATTTGGACTTTTCAGAAAAGATGGGGATTTTTCAGGATTCTCCTAGTCTATGGATTTTCCAAATGGGAATTTTATTTTTTTCAATTCAGGACCTTTTTTTATTGAATATGCTTTAGCTATAGAAATTCCAAAGTAATATCATTATCATACTCCTATCAAGTTCGTTAAATTTTTACTATCATTTACGTTAGGATTTCCCATATTAATATAACTTCCTTCTAAATTCTGGTACTCGCTTGATTTAAAAAATAAAACTTTTAGGACAATGAAATTAGCAAAAATAGGGAGGTGGGGAAATTCATAATATTTTGAAAGTTTGCAATTAGATGCAGAATAAAGTATTGTTTACAATTATTAACTTTCAACTAACAATAATTCCGACAGTATCCAAATCATCTCGTGTTATTTGGTGCGTATCGTTTTAATAAGTTTTTTCTCAGTACTCCATTCAGGTGGGGGACTCCCTGCGCACTCTTTGTGATACAAAATACTGTGTATTACAAATAATTTTATTGAATTTATTTCATTTTGTAAATAGCTCATGAAAGTAAATTTAAATGCGATTCGCCATCAAATGGAACGAAGTTTAGATATCACCACCCGTGTATGTGCAAGATGAGCGATGTAGTGAATATTCTGTACAATGGCAATTTTGGATGGATGCATATAAGACTAAATCAACCAACTTCGAAGCTTCTGATATGTATTAAATGCAGGATTTAATTATTTATTAGTTCTAATGGTGGTGTCATTTGCGAAAGCTATTTCAATCTAAAGGACGTTTGATAATTCATGAAGTTTGGACTTAATACAGAGAACAAAAACTATTAGTGTAAAACCATTGCACAAAGTTTCTCCGTCTGCAGCACAGATTATATACAGCAGCACACTGAGAAAAAATTGTATAGTGAAAGGGACATTTCTGGTGTGGTCGTCTTCCAGTGCTCTATTTGTGCGTAAAGTTGCTAAATGAACTTATTACTATGTTTTATTTGAAAGTAATATAAATATTCAGAATTTTATTTCAAAACGTATAGCGATCAGTCGTATAAATATCGTAAAAGTGTAATATAAATGTAATTTCGTTGTAGACAGAAATTGATGTATTTTCGTATCTGCAGTGCGTTTGCTGTCCTCCTATGTATTTTATCATTATCATAACGTTTATTTCAGTTTACTAAAAATGTATTGTACGTCTACTTGATCCATTTACACTACTAAATATTATTAAAGCTTCTTGAAACAGTAAATTAATGTGTAAGAGTAGCGGACAGAAATTACTTTAGTGTTTATACCAAACTTGCAAGCAAAATATCGCTAATGCGAATGTAATACATATTAATTGTACTTTACGCACTAAAAATTTAAGCAAAATCGTTGGAGCTATTTTTGTTTTTGAAACATTCAAAAGAGTATTTTGACCTTCATGTGAAGTACCCTTTGTTTAAAAAAATTAGAGCACGTGCATCGACAACGGGTAAATTCTACCGTAAATACGAAATGAGAATTAAATTGATTCATCCATTTACTCAGAATCGCTGCGCACAGACAGACGAACTGACGTTATGCCAAAAACCCCTTTTTCAGTATCAGGGATCGCCAAAACGGATATTTCCGTCACAATCTCGCTTTCGAATTTTTTCACGATTACAATACTTTCTATATACTGCGTGTATTTGAAAGAAAATGTTTGTTCATTCCCAATTGTAACGAACCCCGTATCCTTAAGCTTAACCCTTAAATGCAAATAACTAGTTCTATTATTAATATTTGTTGAGAAGAATTAACCAGAATAAATTCTTTTATAGGTCCAAAAAGGATTTTAAACTCATGTCACCACAGACATACTCCTCACTGCACAGGAAATATATGTAGCCATTTTATACATAAATTGAAAAATAACTTGAAAATAAGGAAATAACGGTGTAAAATTGTTCAAACATTACACAGCAGAACAAGCACTAATAAAATAAGTGCTCATATTTTCAAGTTTTTGTTTACATTCCAAGTTTAAAATATTTAAAACTAAATCAGCATCTTTTGGTCAAATATGTACAGATTTAGTTATTATTGGGTTGCATTATTCGAGAGCGATACATCACCAAAATACAAAGTTCAATATAAATACAATTTGAATTATCATCTTCATAAAAATTGGAATTTCATACAATATTACACAAAGATAAAACTCTCATAAATATTTTCAAATCTTGATGAATTTCCCAGTAGTGTATTAATCAAGAAATGCTGATATTTTGCTTTCAGCAAAATAATTATTGTACTCATAATTACTTCAGCTCAATCCTCTAATATGTAAATGACTTCATCAATACCCCAGAACTGACCAGAATACAATTTCAATCTTAAGCTACCATCAGCCTGGCCACAACTGAATTCAGCCCAATGTCATGTCTAGTTTTACAAGGCGGGAACGTTAGACAGCAACATCCTGCAGTGCCTATCCACCAGGCCTAAAATCATGAATAGGTACATCAACAAATGTCTTGCCACTTTACTTCATACAAACCTCCCATTTTGTTTCATTATACATTTTTACGCTTCTAGCAATCTGAGGAAAACTTTCAAAATTACACGCATTACATAATAAATTTTATCAACATCACAACGGAAATTCCAATTTCTTATTTGTTTTCTTTTTCAGCTTTACTACAACAGAAAGTATGAAATCTTAAAAAATATTGCACTTCAATCACTAATTAATTTCCTCTTGTTTATCTTAAAGTTGTTTTCTTCTATTATGTGGACCCTTATGTTTGTTATTTTGTTTCTACAGCATTTAAATATGCTATTCAATTAGAGAATATAGAGGGAACACTTCTTGGTACTTGTTTACTTAGTGGTCCTTATCTAGTCTTCCCCTTCAAGAATTCATTTTCATGAAAATATTTCAATAAAAACAATACAAAATTTTGATGGCTTCAAATAATTTGTAGGAATTTTATTTCATCCCCTTCTGGTAAACAACAGGATCAGTAGGAAATCAAAAGAATGGTGTCCTTTACTCAAATAAAATTGCAGTTGGGAACACATTTGCCTGACATTCTCTTTAGTTAGCATATCTGTAACATGAGAGGAATCACAGTAGAGCAGCAAATAAAATAGTTGATTTATTTACTTATTAACACTGAACCCATTACATTAAAATATATATTTATGAGGCCATTTTAACATAATGAACCATTTACATTCGTATATTTCAAAGAAAACACATTTTGTATTTGTACATTTTATGATAATGAACTTGATCATTCACACTTACCTTTTAAGAGAGAAATTGTACGAGATAAGTGGAAACAATAAACACAATCTAATAAAAACAATTCGTGGTTCATATGTCTTGCTAGCAACTGAGCTAAATCTCTACTAAAAATCGTCTTTCAATTTCACAATATTAATTATAACCGTACATCACTCAAAAACGGGCGCACCCACAGGGCTAAAGTCCTTCCTTCAAGTACCTATTTAAGAATTATTCTGTAAAACGAAAAAAATGACTCACCAAATCGAAACTACATAGAGCATAATTTTTTGATCAAAATTGATTTAAAGATATATATGAAGATCATGCAAATTCTCTGACTTTGAGTAAACTATTGACCTCAGAAATTTTTGACGAACTCAGGTTCCAGCCAGGAATTCCTCGCTCTACCAGGGTCTGTGCAAATCTCGCGACGTTCACAGAAAGATCAGCTTACAATCAGTTCCCATTCCGGAGACGTCATTCTCAACGGGGACAACACCCTTCATACGGACGTGTTTGTATAACCTTTAAGCTTTGAGGCGACATCAAGAATATTTCTCATTCATCCAAATAAATTATAACATTTTCAGTACCCTCTGAAGGGGTTCCCCTCGAGTAGTCACTCTCTTGTGTGTATAATTCATTTTCTATTAATTAAATGTTTGTTTCCATGCTGCTCTACTACTAGACTGCTCATTCAGGGATAAATATAACTAAATACATAATTCTATTATTAGTAATTCTTGTGCTTTAGTGTGAAATATTATGGTATATACTCATGCGAAAAATCCGATCAAAATTCGTGATAAAAATCTATAAGGATACATAATTAGAGTACTGTCTCTGATAATATTTAAAACTATTAAAAAAGCACTATTGGGGGTGAAATAGCGGGCATGAATCTAAGGTGCTTATCCAGGAAGTTCGATGAAACGTAAGAAACCTCGAAAACTTAGTTTAGCTCATATGAATCTGAATATATATGGAATCTGAGTATGGTTCTTTGAAAATTTAAAAATTCGAACTATTCTTCTACTCCCTAATTTTTAGTTGCTGAAATATAAATTATGTATTGTAATCTCATTTAAATTTATCCTTTATCAATAAAATGGATATCGGTGATTAACATTCTTTTTACTTTCTCATATACGTGGTCGAGAGACAGTATTGTAAGCAAGAAAAACGTCGCGAGAATTTGACGGAAATATTAGTTTTCTGTGTCACTGATACCGAAAGTTTTTTTAAAAATATAACTTGTGTAATAACGTATTGCCAGTAAAATATCGGAAGGCGGCTGGCTACCTCCCACAGACATTCCTTCGTTCCCAAACGTCTTGACCCCGAGTTGCTCTCCCACACACACAACCTTTCGCTCGCCAACATCCTTACCCTTCGATGTAGGAATGATTCGCCTACTGGATATTTCTTAGTGCTAACTATTTTTTACCGTGCACGTAAAATACAAAAGCGCAAAATTTCAAGAAAATGGTACCAAACAGAAGTTATTTTCAAGCAATCACTTTCCCTTTATTTTATACGCAGAAGATTAAACTGCTGTTGTCAACATCAATATAAGACGCATGAAAATCGTTACATTTTTCTTTGTAAAGTTAGTTTGCGTACTATATAGATAACAGTCTTAAAAGTGTATGAGAAACCGTGCCCATTGGTTTTACAACAGGTTTTAATATGAAGTTAGGGTAAATAAGAGGGATAAAGTTGTAATATATTTCTAAATGTTTGGAATATGACTTGAAAGTGAGTCAAAGCGAAGGGGGGGGGGTAATTTTTTTTGTGGGGGGAAGAGACTCGCCAATTTATGGGAGGTGGTTTGCGTCGTACGGTGAAGGGGGTGGGTGCCTCTATTTATATCCTATCGAACCTATGTTCACATTCCTCTAGCCCCTCCCATAAACAAATCCTGGGTGCGCCCCTGCTCAAAAACACATTGAACTTCAGTAACCCACCACAGATTCTTGGGCACTACCGGTACTTAAACTACAAACAAAATGACGGGATTGTACTAGCGCCGGTCGCTAGATAACGCTAGTGCAGAGGATCCGAACACGAGATTGAGAAAATATTTTTTGTCTTTTCAAATGCTCAATTGAATAAAAATTAACAACATTTATTGTTGTACTTTTCATTCTGAACTAGGTATTCTATCTTCTCCAAATGTTGAAAGAGTTCTGTTAACTTTGACAGAAACAAATGTACTGAAATTTGTACTAGAAATTTAAGGACCTCAGAACACTTTTTCTTGTAAATTACCCTAAAAAGTGTGCCAAATGATGCCAAATACCTATAATGTTTGTCCTTTTCCAAAAATCAAAGTTTTTCTTTCTGCCGCTATGTAATTGATATATCATAATTGTAACCACACAGAGGAACCCAATTACATTACTGGCATCTTATATAATATGTTATTGTGACTTTTTTTAAATCAACAGAAACAATATTTGTCTTGCATCATTCACCGTATATTTATAGATGTCATGATAAACAAAAACATATTTATTTACTCTATGAAAACATTATTACATCCAATATCTTAACAATATCAGGAAGTAGATATGAAAATAAGGAATACTATGTTTGAGCATCGTTACTTGACTCTCTTGGCTTCTGCTACTACTGTAGCAGCAGCTTGAGAATAGTCATTTTCCAAGATAAGCTTCATTTGAGATTGCTTGAAGATGATATGAGCTTTCTCAGCTTGACTTCCCTAAAAGAAAGATATCAATTCCAAACAAACATCTTCAATTGCATGCTTTATATTCTAGTGTACTGATCTTATTCTGTACACAGCCGTAATACGAAATGTAGCTAATTCAACACCTTGATTTCATTAAAAACTACTACAGGACAAAGGATTAAAATTATTAAAAGGATTTTATCATGGAATGACTACTACTACAATGTTGTACAAGAACTAAATATATTTATACAAAAAACAAAAAAACAACATAGAGTATTTTTCTACATCATGAGGGTAACTTAATGCCATCAATGAATATTCTATTTATAAATATGCACGGAAAAAGATGCCAGTCTCAAGCAGCAAAGAAATAGTGACCAGATTTGCTTGAGAAGTTTCACAGAAAACTGAACAACTCCCCTTCCACCAAATACAACACTCTTGCAATGCACTCTAACAATGACTCAGACACGAATGAACTGGGTCCAAACAACCATTCAATGAAGCAACGTGATTCACTTTTAACATTTAGTTATACTACTTGCATATGCACATCCAAAACTTTTACCTACAAAACTAAGTAACAGTCTAGACACTTTCACTAACAGGACAATAAATAAAATAACAGGTATGTTAGTTCTCAGGATAATGTAGTACACACCCTTCCAATATGCATCACACACTGCAGTGTAAAACTTGCTGGTCATGGAGGTAGCTGTCCCAGTTTTCACCACTGGCAAGTGCAAATCCAATTTGGACATGTTGCCACATCCAAACATCTTACTTAAATAGGATGCAACATTCTTTTTGACACATGAAAGACATTATGGAAGGGAAGGGGGGAGGAGGAAGAGAAAATGATATTCCAAATTTTACAAAGGAATCTCAAAGTTTACATCTAACTTGGCAGATCGTGCAAGGCTCACAATATTAGACAACTTAACCACTAAACGAGCAGCCTCGTCTAGATTATCAACAGCCAAAATCTTGAAACCAGATGCAGCAATCAGCACTTTAGCATCATCCACATTTGTGCCCTGTAAATATGTGAACAGAAGCAACCATAACTCGGGCCACTGACTTAGCTGAACTTAAAAGAAGGAATAAGGTGTCCAAGGGTATTTTTATTTGACATAGGAAGAGCAAAGAAGGAAACAGGTAAGAGAGACAAACAAAAAGGAATCTAATACAAAATGACACTTACACAATGCAAAAGACAACAACAACAAAACATGTCATTTAGTCTTACAACTAAATATATTGGAATCATTTCAAAGATAATAAATGCAAAGTAAGTACTTGTATATTACATTGATCTTACCTAATATGTTCAATAATATTATTATGTAGCATTTCTAAATTACAAACCTGCAGCCGACAAACAATTGGTAATTTTAAGTTGAGGTCCTTTGCAGCAGCAACAATCCCTTCAGCTATCACATCACATCTCATGATACCACCAAATATATTTACCAGAATTGCATGAACCTAGAAAGGAGATTCATAAATAAAAATAAGACTTCAATTTTTTATTTACTCGTTGCTCTGAAGTTGTCTCATAAAATATTTCATTGAATAAAAGACTCATTTAAGTTATATTTTTTTCAAAACAAGTTCTGATATCACGAAGTAATGAGGTTTACCCTGCAAACTAAAAGAAAATACAGTCCAAGTAAAAATAAAAAAGAATAACACAATACAAGAAGTTTCAGATAAACATCTTTTACATATAAACAAATAAAATTACAATTCCTATGTTTGATAGACCTAACACAAATCTTTATAGTATACAAATCTTTTTAAATTTTATTTTATCTGCCTATTTATTTATAATGTGAACACAAATGTGGGGGTAACATGTTATACTTAAAACCTCATACGATGTTCTATTAGTTAATCATTATTTGAAGTTTCAGGAGTTAAAAATTGTTTTTAATTCTTCTTATTTTATAACTGTTTTGCTCCCATGTTTTAAGAGAAGTTTTCCCATCTTCAGCCAATTAATATGGAATGCATATTGAGAAGATACCTGATCATGGAAAATTAATTTTCGTATCAAATTATTCTCCTATAGAACATTAAACTTAACAATTGATCCATTGAACTCAAGAAGTAAGCTCCTTTTTTTCTTTTCTTAAATTCAATGGTTTTGACAAACTTTTTGTAATGGACCAAAAATATTCTCATGAAAAGATTGTATAGCACCAGATCAACTGTCTGCTCATTGAAAATATTTTTAATATTCTTAGCAATCATATAGGATACTCAATTTTGTTAAATTTGTAAGTAGGATGGATCGTAGGGGATGAACTTTGAGATATAATAAAAAGAACTGTTACTTGCCATAAAAAAAATTTTTAAACAAATGTTTCAAAAATGTCCTCCTACTGCTGACTTTTCAATTTATCCAAATTTGATGTGCTGAAAAGGTTTCTTTTTTCTAATTTCTTTTTTGTTTGTCCAATATAAACTTTTTCACAATACTTGCAATTAATTTGTAAATTCCTGATATGTGAAGAGAAGGTACTTTATCCTTATAATTAGATTTAATTAGGGACTTAATGCTAAATTTATTTTATAGAGCCAAAGTGATATTTACTTCTTTGAAATTTTTTTGGAACTTCTGATGCAAGCCAAGGTGATAAGTAAAATTTTAGTAACTGTCGATTACATGACATGAAACATGAAATTGACGAAGAAGTTTGGTGGGCATTTTGAACTGTTGGTTTGGGAACTTATTCAAGATCAGATTGTTCAAGTTGTTCTGTTTGAAAATAATTCGATTTCAAAATTCATCCTCCCTCTCACCACCAGGTCAGCAGTCAGCAGAAGCTCAGGATGGAAGCAACAACTTCCGAATCTAGTTCATGTTTAAAATAGTAAGTGGAGTGTATGGCCAATTAATTATTACAATAATTTATTGTAGTGACTCCACAGTGAATTCCCAAAGTAATGTACATAGATAGACTTAGGGAGTCTATCAAGCCAATTACAACTTTTTAGCATGCCAATTGGACAGTGTAGCTTGTCACGAGAAGTCCTTTCGTCACAGCAGGAGAAAAGAAAACACCACAGGTCTTACAATTACAATTTTCTTAAATCCACACAAATGTAAAAAGGTGTATTCAAAATGACTATTCTAGGATGTTTTCACAGCTGCTTGAATATTTCTTATTGAGTAATCTCATAACAGGTCCTGTTGGTAACAAAAAGTTATATGAAGAAAAGTTGAAATAAATGTACATTAAAACTTACTTTAGGATCAGCTGTAATTATTTTAAAGGCTTCCTTTACTTGACTTGCAGTAGCACCTCCTCCAACATCCAAGAAATTGGCGGGTTCTCCTCCATGCAACTTAATAAGATCCATTGTTGCCATGGCTAATCCAGCACCATTCACCAAACATCCTATATCTCCTGATGAAGCATAATGAAGAACCAATAAATAAAGTGTGTGATAAAACAGCTGTACTTACTATACATCAAATAAACATGAATTACAAGAAATTACCATCTAAAGCAATATAATTAAGATTGAACTTGGCAGCTTCAACTTCCTTCTCATCTTCCTGAGTCCAATCTCTTAAAGCAAACAGCTCCTTTTGCCTAAAGTCAGCATTGTCATCGAATCGCATCTTGGCATCCAGACAAAAATCTGCAACAAATATAGTTCAGATTATTTTTCAATGTTTTTACAAATACTCATTTCTCACTGAACCTTGACATCCCAAAAATAGTTGCATAAATAACATACACTCTCCACTTGAATCTTCTGCATAAGGATTAACTTCTATAAGTAAAGCATCCTTTTTAAGAAACAGTTCATACAATCGAAGCAACATAGTGGCAGTCTCTTCCTTTTTATCTCCTAATCCCACTTTAACAGTTATTTCTTCAGCTTTTTGTTTGGATAAACCTGTTGAATTCCACAGCAGACCATTGTAGTATTTTTTTCCAATAATCATAAAATTTTAATATTACATACATATTCAGTAATTTTCATATAGTGAGAAAGAATGTGTCACACAAATACCTTGGACTATGTCAATAGGTTCATACAAAATAGCATCTGGAGATTCAGCAGCAACCTCTTCAATATTCACACCCCCTTGAGAGGAAGCAATTAAAACAGGTCCCTGAACAAGGCATTACATATTAATTTTTACATTATAAAAGAATATCAAGAGTAATTACAATATAAGATAATACATCAAATCACATATTAAAAACTGAGGCAGCAATCTTGGAATACAATTCACTGTTAACAAGTTCTACCACTTAAAGTTAATAGGCTGGAATTGGACATGATTGCTTGCACTTAAGATACCATGAGTAAGTTACCACAATCATTTATGTTGTAATTTTTTACTTACTTGAAATGCCCGTTCCATCATTATAGCAAAATAATATTCTTTACGAGGAAATTTTCTTTCAGTTACCATTACTGCATTACATATTCTTCCTTTTTCTCCAGTTTGTTTTGTTATCAAATAGTCACCAATCATTTTCCCTGTAATATCTTGAGCTTCTTCAGGACTAAAGAACATACTCATTAAATTTGAGAGAAAACTTAACCACCAAAATAATGAAATAAAATCTACTTACGTGTACACCATTCTAACACCACCTTTTAGACCATTTTTGAATGATCCTTTTCCTCTTCCACCAGCTAAGACTTGTGCTTTTAACACAATGTCCTTAATACTTAAAGACTGTGCAATTTCTGCAGCCTCCTCTTTTGTTTTAGCCACACCAAACTTTGGTACTGGAATACAGGCATCTCTTAATAGAGTGTAACTAATATGTTCGTGTACATTCAACATACGCTGAGGTTGATGCCATTTGGAAGGTATTGATGCAACAAGAAGCTAAGAGAGTAAATAAAATATAAATAATAATTAGACACACATAACTATAGGTGAACATAAACTATAAATGTTTATATGTTTAAAAAATGAAACAAAATCTCAAAATACAATTCAGTTCTTCGAAATGAGGTAACATATTTTATTTTTAAGGAACAACCAGTAACTTCGCAATTAGACCTACTTCCAAGAAAGTATAACATGTATTTCAACTTCAGTAGTGCCTAAATTAATTCATCGAAAATAGATGCATCACTAACTTGAAGGTAATACAGCGGGTTAACTAACCTTAGTTCCATTTTTACGAGCAAACGATTCAGCCACGACAAGGCTTCTGTAAAGCATTGTTGCCATCTTAGAATTTTGTAACAGTTGCGTTACAGCTGTTACAGAAGTTACGAGCCTTACGAGCAGAATGAGAACCGACGCTCGCAGTTGTCACCAGGAACTACGAAAATCAAGTCGAAGCTGAAGGTCATAGGAACAATACCGAGTCCTGGAACTAGACATTGCAATATGAGGGCAATTTCTCATAGAATTTGAATGCCAATAGCTTTAATTAATATTTCAAAATAATATTGAACGAACTACTACCTGGGGTCTACAGCAAATAACTGAAGAGTGGATACTACTTGTTCCTCATCGCTCTCGATCAGAGAACAGCAAGACCTGCCAAGAGACACGCCTACTCACCAACCCGGCTGATTGTAGGCCCAATGCCAAGCACTGGCCAAGCATCTCGGTTTAAGTGGCTGTATGTGTGTGAGAGTGTTTGCGTGAGCTCAAAGTGTTCTTGTGCGGGTATGAAAGGCACTAGTAGTGGGAGTCTTAATGATACAAATTGATGAGATCAAAGATCAAATTCCAAGATAGCTGTCATTCTCATTTTCGCTTTTAATTTAAATCGTCATGGGGTTAAGATAACATCAATTTTCTCGATTGAATATAAGAATATATAAAACATTGTTTTTCACATTACATCTTTATGCAAATGACGTTGTAATCTACTCCGTCATCAAGTACTTCAAATTGCCCAGAATTGAATTCCCATAAAATTGTTGCATCTTAGCAACAGACACAGTAAACGAAACAACTTCTTTGCAATAGTCGTGCGGGCTAAACTGATGCTCTGAGATGCAAGTGGTATATTTAACAACGGGTAGTCTAACGAGCCTGATCGCCTCTCCCGGTTCTAATGAAATATGCTGTTATATTATTCACTTGCTCCCGGTCGCGGAGAAACCCAGCGCTGCCGAGGGAGAGAAAGAGAGGAGGGGGCTGGGGCAGTTTGTCCCAGATTTGTTATGAGCCCCAAGGGTCGTTCGGAGGGGAGGGAGCTCCAATGATAGTCAAGCAACATTCTTTACAACCAAATCAGTAAAATGGAAAAGTTGTCTTCGAAAAATATGTCATATTCTTTTTGACTTTGTCACTAGGATGTTACAGTTCTTAGTAAATGGAAGATGAATTATGGTGGGTAGTAGTTCAATAAGATCCAATTTGTTAATATGTTATTTTAAAAAACTGTACATCCTTTAAATGTTCTCTAAATTATCTCTAATTTTTAAAATTAACTTAATGTCTATTATTTTTCTCAGTTTGATGAACCCGCTAAATGTGTATGTTAAAAAACGTATTGAACCGTTTTCTTACGGTACATCATTCATCGACGTCGCAATCTTTTTTAACAACCGCAGCGGATAACATGAAGATTCGAAGAGTAGTTACACTTTTTGTGTTCAAGTTTGCTAGCGGTTAGCAACACTAGGGACGACACCGCGTAGGACTCGAGTTTTCTGTTCTCGCGCTATACAAGTTTGAATAGCAAAATCACAATGTAACTTAGTTTGTACGTTAAAGTATTTTAGAAAAACAGATGTTTGAAGAACAATGATCTGAAAATATTGTTTCTAGCTAAGCTTAGTTGCGTATAGACTTATTTGTGGGGCTTTAGGGCTCGTCAACGGTAAGGTCATTAGAACCCTTAGTTGCGTATAGAAATTGATCAAGGTGGGGAATCCGTCCGACAAAAATCGAAGAAATCCGAAACCAGTGAAAACGGAAGCAATTATTCTCATGAGTTAATGTAAATACGAATAATTCTGCACGCTCCAAAATACATAAAATTAATATATTTCATAGAAAACTAGCTGTGTACCCGCAACTTCCCTCGCGTCAGAATTTTATTTTGTTGATCCGAGAATTGATGGCATTCATATATTGAAAACAGTTGTCTTTCAATTGTCAAAAAATGTTAATCAAATCCATAGACTTACAAGTAAATAGATCCAGCGATCTCTGTTGTGGGTTGTCCGTAATAACATCAGATAAGTTCGTGTGTGGTGTTGCCCTCTCTCTCGCACATCCGCTCAGAGGAGGGAAGGTGACATGTGCGCAGTAAACCACGCTGAGACGCAGTCGCGCACCGTCGCGCACGCAGCACTGTGGTAGCATGTTGTGTCCAAGTACAATATAACCAGGTCAGGACACGCTCCCACAATTCTTTGCGGCATCGGCCATTTAGAGACTTTAGGCGGCTCCATTCGCTATTCGACGAACTCCGAGCAACCGAACAGCGAATCCCGAGCATCAACGACTTGCTCGGGGTTTTTCCCAAGTATTCGCCTATTGCACACTAATCCAGACATGAGCAATTTGCCGAGCACATGCTCGCTCTGGGAACGACGAATATTCGTGTTAATGATTAGAAGTTATGGAGAATGAATCTGAAGTAATCACACATTCTGCTGCGTATGTAGTTGTGTCTTGTGAAATGTTGTTAAGTAAAGTAAATAGGTCTTATCTAATCTTAATTCAATCATTGAAATTAATTTTTATTCCATACGGATTTAGCTATGGTAATCGGCAATCTCGAATGTAAGATCCTTATAATCATTAGTGTTTTTATCCACTCAAAAAGAATCAATATTATATAAGTATATCTTAATTTGTGTCTCCACATCATCCCACTGTATTTATTTATTCAAATATCTTTCATTACATTTAAGTGTTATATTTTTATTATTTATTAGCACAGTATTTTTTATTTTCACATTTTTTATTTCCTGAACATTTCGTGTACAGGAATGCTAATACTACTACAAAAATAGATAATGCTAATAACGTCAATACACGTTTCATTCACAATTTCAATACTGTGAAACTTTAGGGCGCTTAATAAAAGTAAAATTAAGTGAATAAAAATGTTTGCGGTTTAAATATGTCATCAAATAAACTTAATAGTCAAAAAGCAGTTGCAAACTACGTATGAACACGTTGGAGATAATAAATGAAGTTTCTCCATCACTACTTTCTTACTTCAAATTTCTCTATTTTATCGCTTTAAAAACACTCATTACTTCTTACGATAAAGAGAAAAATTACGAATAATTAGTTTTTTCAGCGATTACTTACTCGAAATAACTTGAAAGAGTATTACTCGTATACTCGCGATCCTTGGTATTCGTAAAAGCATGAAGGACTGAACCACGAACAGGTCATTCGTGAATATTCGCCTATGCTCGGCTTCCTTTGATGCGTCTCAAACGACCGAAACGCTGCGAGAAAAGGCGAGCACCGGTGTTCGTGATGCGACGAATAGCGAACAACCCATCCACACTAGTCGCTATTCGGCGAGCAGTTGCTCGGAGAACGCCGAATAGCGAATGTGTGGAGCCACCTTTACGCGAGACGATTCTGTATGCACTTAGTTTTGTAGATGTGTTGAAAATCCACTAAAAGCGAAGAATGAGTTACTGTTTTGCTGCATGATGCAGCAATAAGATTCCTTAAGATATGAGGTTATTCAGGTTTCCTGCTGATAAGAAAAGACGGGCCATATGGGTTCAAAACTGTAGGAGGAATAATTGGCAGCTTACAAATCATACACATTTGTGTCAAGTTAGTTTGATTTTCTGAGGTAGTAGTTGTCGAGAACAATTTTTTTTAATTATTCGTGTACAAAATTACATTATGTACTTGTAGGTACATTTTTAACCCTCAGAATCCGAGGGGTTCACGAACCGTCTAAGGACTGCGTTGCGAACGCTTTCTCTGATAATTACAGTGGGTCGGCCATGTTTGTGTGACATACAGCATGCTCCGACACGGAGAAGCGCATGAACTTATTTATGATACTAATCATATTAAAGAAATATATTACTTATGAAATTATTATCTCGTTGTAGACACCGAAAAACTGTATCTTTTCTCTATGAGCGAAATCTCTCACCCAGGTATCTTTCTATGAGTGGCGAGTGACAAACTGACTCATCCATCAACGCAGATCTAGGAGTTTGTTATGTATTGTGATGATAAATATTTTGAAACTAATTGATCGTTGAAATATATAAATATCTTGTTTAATAATTATTATTATATAGTATTATTTCTCTTTTGGAAATGTTACCTTTTTCTTAAATTTTCTTTGGTTTGTAGAGTGTTTACTTATTAATTAATTTATTTAATGCCTTTTGGCGAGTTTCAGGCCATGAGGTCTGCTTCCACCTAACCGTTGGACTTGGGTAAGGGAATTGGGAAGGAGTGATGTTGGGTTGCCGGTAAACTTATGGTACCGATCCGACATTTGTCTGGAGTAGGTTCGACCCAGCCAGGATCGTAGAAGCAAAGACGTTACCATTAGACCACTGCTGTCGGTGTCATGAGTTTTTGATATGAATTGTAATTGGAAGGTTGGGTGGGACTCACTCCACTTTTTTGTTATTATTTTATTAAGTTCTTACTAAAATATACTATTCCTAAAAGTAGTAAAATTTTTATTCAGTATGAATTTTTGTTTTAATAGGAGTTTAAATAATAAAAATATAATATATATTGAACATTCCACCTTCTTCCACTCGCAAAGTTAGTATTTTTTTATCAGTTTATGAAATGTTTGGGGTTATGACCATGCAATAAAAGTTTTATATGAGTGTAGTTTATGTTTATATAAGTATTGTTTGTACACTGGAAAGTAATGTTATTCTATTATAAAACATATCGAACATAAAATTCTAAAATAACACGAGTAGAAAATTGTTCTTATTTTAATAAAAGTAATAGTTTATACTACACAAGAAGCTTTCAATTATTCATATTATCTCATTATACCCAATTTTACGCAAAACCTGCTCATGGAACCACTTGTGTTAGTCTGGAATAAAGCGCGGCTATTCCTTAAGATTTTCAAATTTTTCCTTTGACAGTATGACAGTTTTTCTGAAGAGTCTTAGGACGCCGCAGTCATCAGTAAGAGAAGATTTTCTTTTCAAATGGTTATGAATATTTACCTTCTTAAAGATAATATAACGGTCGAAGTTCTCATTGAAAAGGTATGAACCAAAAATGTCTAAACGAATCCATTTAATTCCATCTCTAAAATGTACTTTTCATTCAGGAGATCTTTTTTTCTCTTCTAAAGTTTCATCACTTTGGGGAAATCCTCAGTACCTTTGAAATGATGTTCCATATCAAACCATGTTTTTTCTATTAGAAGATGAAATGATTTCATAATATTGTTGAGGACTACAAAACGTCTAGTGTTTTTTTATATTTTTTCTCTATTCGGCCAGAACCCCGATCCGAATCCAAGTACGAATGGCCTACTTCTGGGAACTTGTGGTCGATTATCTTAAATTGACCTTTTTGTACAAGATATTGATACAAAAAAATAATTAAGAAATTTTTATTTTGGCCTGAACAGGAGTCTGTCCAAATGAATAATTGATTCTTTTGTTTAAGCGAAACTTCAGTCTCAATGGTTCTTTGTCATCAATCCTATTAAATTTAGCAAAACTATCCGAATTAAGAACTAAATTTGACATTAGTTGTCCCCTAGAAATCATTTCAAATCATATTTCTATCAGTATTAGTTTTAAAATTCAGACTTAAATGCGTCTTTAACACAAGAACGTTTCTTTTCACCTGTCGCAAACAGGTGTTGAGTACATGAAGGAAATGCCATATTGGCCCGAATGTAGCTTTTCCCAATATATAGCTTCCAAAGTTGTATTCGCACTATATTCGAGTACTTCAAGATTAGCAACAGTAAGTTCAGTATTGTGCACCTCAATAAGCATTTTAGCGCATCTATTGATAATCATTAAACGAGAATTCGCGGCATAAAATTCGTTCCATGAATATTATGATGCAGCATAGTTGTGAGGCCGATAGTCGTCTTTCACACACGAACGTTGTGTTGCGATCGCGATATTGCGGTAGTCAGAGTTTCTAGTCTCGGTAGCTCTTACGCCAAGATCCTTCTAGTATTTATCATTTCTCAACATTTGCCATTCAAGGATGAGTAGAAAAGTATTGACTAAGTTTTGAAAAAGTTTTGAATAAAAGGTGAATGCATTGTTCATGAGTTAGGAGAAAAGTTGTAATAAAACGGATAAAGTATAATGGGTATTTCCTCTTTGTGATTTTTCCTTAAAAATCTTAGGATCGCACTATATTTGGGGTTGCGTTATATTCAGGCCAATACAGCAGGTTTTCTGCACTGTGGAAGAACGGGTATTTTGCTTTTTATACTTCCCTAACTCACCAGGTTGAAAGCAACTGTTTACTGGATGAAGAAGGTATATTACATTGTTGATTCTTTGAACAAAGGGAAGAAAGAGGTATATGGTATTTTACATTACACACGTCCTTTATCCACTAGAGATGTATTTGATAAAATTAAACGACTGCCGGAAGGAGGTATCCTGGCCCGGGTTTTTCTCCGTTTTTCCTTCGGGTAGAGGCGGATTTCTTATACAGGTTCTCTAGGCTTTGTCTAGGGGCGTGTTTATTGTAACAATAAATCGTGAATTTAGTGTTTTTTCAACTCTTATGATTTTTAAACACTATACTCAGAATAATCTATAGTTCAATAATAACTTGTACAATTAAATTTACAAACATATTTGCGTTAAATTACAAACATATTGACATTATATATGTATTATAACTCGCAGCTAACTTTTTATCTTATCTAGGAACTTTTGCTGAAATTTTAGAATCCGCCTCTGCCTTAGGATCCTTGATCGGAATTGATGGGATGGTCCCTTGCTTGCTTCCGGAGAGTAAATTAGTTTATTGTCCTCCACGTGGGTCATTCGCAGTCTGTACTGTTTTTTGACAATAAATTTATAAATTTATGTGGTAATTTATGTTACATACATCCTTCTTCCAACATAAATATACTTTGTTGTTGTCACATACCTCCTTCAGAGTAGGCGTAAAAAACGCAAACCGCACGACTTGTAAACACCTAGGATTCGAATGTAAAAGCGCATCAGCAATGTCATTCCAACAATTTCCTATGTCCCAAGTTCTCCTAAGATGTGGGAACGTGAAAGGAAGCCTCTCATGGAGAGAAATGTTGCAGAGAAACAGTACGATAATGTTAAGAGAAGTATTGAATATGTTTATATTCTCCTCGCAGCAAAAGAAAGCTAATGTGGGAGGAGCCTAAAGACCACGTGAAAGTTGAGAAGCCAATGCTAGCATCACGAGATTACCGAATCATTCTTACGTGGGCGTTCTACTCGTGTTAGCAGAATCTTATGTTTGGACGCTGCCGTCCACATTAGTCCCTTCCTACACAATCGGAGAAAGAGGGTGAACATTGAAATAACATGCTACACGTGTCAGTTTTCCATCGAGGATTGAAAGGAAATGCGTATTCTTTGGGCGTTGTTCGTTCTTTTAAAAATTGTTAATAATAAGGGAGTAGTTGAATTCCATACTGAATTCTAATTTAGAATTAAGTTAATTTAAATTCACGAGTTGAATTAAGGAACAAATACTGGGTGAATATTACAATTTACTATAAAATGTTGTAGATTTTTATGGGGAATTAAGTTTCATAAATTAATGTCTTTTGTCCTTACACAGTGGAACACAGTTTTGATCGTCGTCAGATGTCAGAGGTCTAACATTGCTTTTTTTCATGCCAAAGCAAACCTGCTTCGCCATATTTCTGAATACATGTCTCTGAGATTTGTTTCAACTTTTTTATTAAATGATTTTAAGTAAAGCAGCTCAAATAGCTCTTTTCCACATGTCACTAAACGTGAAAATTCAAATAAACGCTAAATAATTTGTATCTGAGTTTTTTTTACAATAAAATTGTTATTATCACCCCGGTTGCTCCCGTCCCCTCAATATTTCTGTTCCATCAATATTTTGACATATCATCTCACGTGTTACGTTTGGAGATTGACATTTTGCCAAGAGCACTGACTGAAATAAATAAAAGTTTATTTATTTTTCATGGAATCTCTGTTTTCTGATTAAAATAAATAAAAAGCAAGTTTGTCATAAATTTTTTATTTCATCACTTATTTGATACTTTTACTCGTAACTAATAAGTAAGTACATTTTATTTTTCAAAACTAGCTGGGAACACAATTTAGCTTTGCAGAAAATTACAGTGGCACAATGCAATGTTAATGTTAAATAAGTTTACAGCTTCTATGTCGTGAACAAAAAGTTTTTTCAAAGCCTGCAGATGAGCGTTTATGGGAATGAACCTAATTTTGAACGTAAATTATCGTATTAGTACATTAGAATAAAGTCAAATAATTTTGTAACCTTTAATTTATGTAAAAGTTGTCCGATTAAAATGAGACAAAAACTGAAGCATTTATAAAATTACAACCATTTATATGGATATTATTTTGTTTATTTAAAATATTGATAAATACATTTTCCATAAATGAAGTAGACCATCGCTGAACCGGCAGAATTTGATATACCAGCTGGGACGGCGGGCTTTGACCCATAGGACACACGATATTCCTGAGATAAGCTTTTCCACGGGTTATAGCAGCCTATGTGTGGGTGTTGCAGCGTGCAGTCTTGAATGGGCCACCCCCTGCAGAAGACATATGACAACACCGCGCTTTCGCTCAGTTGGTTACATCTCATATCCTTCTTTGGCTGCGAGGACAATAATTATTTTTCCTAACATTTTTTATACATAATTTTAAATAATTCTACGTTAAAGGTAGATTATATTGTGAATTTATCATACTTACAACAACGTTTCGAGCTATATTTTGGACATCGTTGAAATTATTATTGGAAGTAAACTATGGAATTTATTGTTATGTAATCTATAAAACATTGGGTGCTGGTTTATATAAGTATATTCACATATTTCGTTATAGAAACTCCGGTTCATCAAGAAGCTACTTCTACAGTAGTGTCAGAGAATGACTTGACAGCACAGCTCCAAGAAGAAGAGAGAAAACTCAAGCTACAGGTAATTTTGAAACAAATTTAACAGAGAATTATTTAATTCTAACAAAATCAAGTAAATGATAAATAATTTTCATATATTATCAATGCTATTTCTTGATGTAAGTAATATAATTCCAAAATATTCCTTTTACTTTGAAAGCAGGGTTCAACCAAATTATATTTCTTACGAGTAACTAGTGTTTTTTTCTTCAGAAATTCGAATTCACAAGAAGTTATATTTAACTAAAAGATCAATGTTGTGAAAACGGATACTTACTTTTTTTACCGTTTTTTCCCACGCGGTTTTAATATATGTTAGAGCATTTTAATTGTGTACTTCCACATTTTAATAATTACGTAGCTTTTTTTTATTTTCTTACGCACTGTTGGTTGAAGATAAAATAGAATCATGGACATTCGTATTATTCGAAAGTTCTGAAGCCGTATTTCAATTGCTATATTAATAATTCTAATAAATTCGACTTAATTTATTAGAAGTTTTAATATATTTTATCATATACATATAAGAAAATTACGTTATGTGGCACAATTTTCTACTGTTGCGTTTTAGCAACATTGGTGCCATGATTTATCTTTTCCGATAGGCAAACTTCTGCGTACTGAGATAAGCAGAAAATATATGAAGATTTCTACGAACTGATATAGTACGAAGTCTCCTTATGATATTCCTCGTTGAATTCTTCACGGTAATCACCGTAGAATTTTCTAGAAAATATTACAACTCTACCAACAGTCGTCTAAATTGTGTTTCATGCAAACTGCTTTGAGAAATTTCATACAAAGTTTGTTTTTGTATTTTCAAATCCTTTTCGTGTATTAACGGGTAGAAGAGGCGAACATGTGGTAAAAAGCTCTATAGATCTTGGAGTATGAAAAGGAAAAACATTACTCAGTATACGAACATGAAAAATAAAATTGTTAATCGCATGCAAAATATTATTTTAAGTAAAGTTTGTATTTTGCTAGAGGTGAACGATGCATTTTCACAACAGAAAAAAATGTAGTTTCTACTACAAATTAAAATTGGGATGTAATGAAATATTATTTACTTCATAAAGAGTATAAAACTTCTTAAGTCAATTTGTTAGTATATATGAATAAGTAATTTTTTTTCAACTTTTGGTGGCTTAAGGAAAGTCTAGCGTACGTTGTACGGAAAATCTTCTTGGGAAGATCGTTCTACAAATACATTACATAATTATACGTGTTAGCTTGTACTACATTTAATGTCGCACTGAATGAAAAAAAACAATTTTAAGAAGGTTAAGAGCAACAGATGCAATATACATTCTATGTGACAGACCCCGAGTAGAAAATGATGCGGTACATGTTTCACGCAGCAATGTGAATATCAATTGCCATGTTTTTCTTGTATTTCTTTTCAATTAATTTTAATTTAATTCACAATAACGTGATATCGGTTATTTTTAAGACTCGCCCTTTCCGCCCCCATCTTGAAGAATACCGTGCTCCTATGTGATCTCATCTTGAACTTAGTGGAATTGGTAGATGAATCATCTCGTCAACCCTAAAACCACGTATCAGATGCATTTTTAATTTTTTAATATATATTTCACTATTAGTTTTCAATTCTTTTTATCCATAAACCCATTTCCACCCCCCACCTACCCAAAGGGTGCTAGTGGTGAGTTTGTTTCTTGAGGGCTGAGTTCAGACTTACACGATATCAAGATTTCATAATCAGCGACGCCGCAAATTATGGACTTCTCACTGGTAGACCATGTTCGATATTTTTTTCATAGTATCCCCTTCCCTAGGGGTGCTGGAGTTTATACGGGTTCACTGTGTCTTTCTATATCTGTCCTTTCGACTATTATTACATTTCACTCTTTCTCACTCCCAACATAAAGAGTGTTTTTTCCTTATAGGGGGTGATCGTGTACTTATCTGGCAATGAGGGTGTCACTTCACTTCAGTAGTCCAAAAATGAATTATTCAACATTAATATCGGTCGTATTTTCTTATGTTTACCTGTCCTGCATTCCCAACCTTACCCCAGGGTTTGCTAGGGGTATATTATCTGCAATGTGGACTGATTGTTAACTTACAAAGCACTGGGACGCTCTTATCCATCGCAACGGCACGGAAAACTATGGTTTCGAACGTAATTTAGAATTTTTCCATTATTTTTACATGTCATCCCCTTCTCACCTCCCCAGGGATACAAGGGATATCTTACCTCATTAGTACCTGTCGTCGTATAGTTAACCATCTGTGTATCAAGTTTGGTTCAAATTGCTCCAGTCTCTAGAGTTATGGTGGGATACATACATACAACATTCCAACCCCCATTTCACACCGTTAGGGGTGTATTTTCAAAAATCCTTTCTTAGCGGATGTCTGCACCCTAAAAACCTATCCGCCAAATTTCAAGTTTGTAGGCTTTGTAGTTTCTGAGATTTTGTGAATAGTCAGTCAGTCAGTTGTATTTCGCTTTTATATATATTATAACAGAACCAAGGGGAGGGGTGCTTAGGTTGGAGCGTCAAATTGTAACAAAACATAGGGTAGTGGGTAACCCTAGGCCACACGTTGTGGCGCCAAATTGTAATATAATTAATTAATTGAATGAGTAATAGGGTAGTGTATAATACCATCCCCCACGTTGATGCGCCAGTGATGATATAGTTACATAAATGAATCAAATAGGGTAGTGGGTAATACCACCAATACAAGGAATAAATGATAGTTGGGTTCGTGCCCATTTATTCAAAAGAAACACTTTTGGTTTACGAGACGCACAGCATATAAATAAAAATGGTTTAATTATTACTAACTACTACATTCCTAATAATAATATATATCTACACATGGTTACACAAACATTTCCCATATTATCCTCCAAAATTCACACGTTCTCTCTATATAATTATTTACATAGATGTGGGTAAAATAAACAGTCCTTACCACACCATATTTTCCTATAATTACATTACACAAAATAAATAAGCAAAGCTAATTAGTTCTGTACAAGATGAGAAGATATTGTCATTTCTCATTAGTTTGCCGCACTGGATCACACGCATAATTGTTCGTCAAATGACGCACTGCTTCTCCACTGTCTATGCTAGATGCAACTAGTAGGGTACAGTTATCTTTAATACCAAAGTAAAGTTGACATGTAGACTGCCTCGAGCGAAATTGAATGGTTGCCCTTGAGCTGGAGTCTGGATCAATGGTCCGATCTCCGACTGGCTACCTGCTGCGACTCCCCGCTGAATGAACCCATTCATCGATGCTACCAGTCACCACGTTACTGTCAGCTGGCCTCCTAATTGCTCAAGACCGTCACTTCCCATTCCAGTCACTTCCAAGTCGCGGACGAACCTCGTCGCGAAGAGTTTCTCCAAGATGAAAACAACCGGTACTTGCCCTCGAGAACAACTAATAACTGAGTTGTCATCTCACTCCGTGGCATGAACGAATACTTTACACGCATATATTGACGGGCGAATACTCTTCGAAATGTTTAAGGTTCCTGAATGTTCCTCGAGAACCCTGAATGTAAATTAGCAAGTACATAATCTGAACTTAAGCCCAAAAATATTCCGAAAAATCAGGAGTAATCTGAAGTAATGTAAAGTAATGATCTAAAGTACTGATCGACAAGTCGTCATAACGTAGCGATCTAGTAATGATCAAGTAACACTCTAGTCATAATGACCAAGTAGTCTCACGAAGTGATTATCTCTAGTACTGCCGCTCCAATAACAATAATCTCAATGAATGACTGAAGAATTCTATAATAATCTCTACGACTCTGTGCACTCCCTTTTATAAGCCTCATCCCTTCTTCTATAAGAAACTTTGAAAATTGTTGACGCCCTTTCCTCTCTCACGTGATCTCAAGAGCCAATGATCCAGTTTCACTTACGCCACGTGGAGTACCCTTCATTAGCTAACAATCAATGACGTTGGTTAGGTTTCTGACGAATCCTGTCGCCCTGTTTTAAACAATGAACTTCGTTTTCTTTTCTCACGACTCCACGCCGAAAAACATGTGGCCTTTCGCTTCTGGAGGGTCTGCTGCGTCGTTTATTGCTTCGAGCCCCCACGCGGAATTTTCCTTTGTTGATTGATATTTGCCGACCGTCTAAAGAAACTCTTAGTTTTGGCGAGTCTGAACTCATCCACATGTTCATAGAGACTATCCCATGTTTCGGAAGTATCTCCTTTTGTTAGGGTACCGCGTTGTCTTATGTTTGTTTGTCTAGCGTCTCCTTGTCTTTGATCCATTGAATTCGAATCTTATTCAAATCCCAAAATTTTATAACATTGTTTTTCGGAGTTGGGTGCCGTCTAGAACCTGCTCTCTTAACTTTTACTTCTTACACCCACACCCTCTGTTATGTGAAGATACAAGAGATCCTTGGTTGATATTTCTATTATCTCGGTCACGTCTGTTTTTCGCTTCTGTGCGAGCAACAACGGGAAGCGTCTCTCTTTTGAATTTTGCCGCCCCGGTTCCCACGCCTTTGCTGAGTATTTTCAATGCGGCTTCTATTTAATTCTGGATGTATTTTCAAATATATTCTGTGTTGTGGGTGCGCGTGCCCTACCGCGCCTACCCGTCCTCAACTACGTGGTCAGCCTCCCATTCCGCAACTAGGTCTTCAGTTGACATGTCCATAATATCCCTTACGACCCCCTTGCTGCGATTAAGCGCAGCATGAAGTTCGCACTTTACAGGGAACTCTCCCAACTTACTACATTCAAGTAGTTTCAATGCCTGTGTAACAACTCAACCGCATTTCGGTTACAACACGCATTGATTACACGCCCCCATTATGGTCACGCCTTCGCCCTCGAGCACTACAAGAACTGATGTATTCTGGATTTCATACTCGTTCATTCTTACAACAAACACGCGCCATCTTCGTGTTTACATCACTAGCCACGGCCCTCTGTATACAAGAATTCAAAGTCAAGGCCTACGCATTGCAAGGAACAGTAAGTTCATGGAAGGCACCACATGACGTACTCCTCCTTCGATCCAACTACGTTTAATATGTAGAAAAACGCTCACTTGTCTTCTCTTTAAGTAACTGCCAGGTTACGGAATAACAGCCAGAACTTCTGCTGCTGTCCTGGTGTGAACACGCTCGCTGATACGATTTGATCGTCCAAGTATTTTCGCTGCTCAAAGACATTTTGACGAGCTCACTACTTTCGATTATATCGCTACTAGCTGCCAATACGCTACACACAGCTCCGAGCTATTGCCACAAATAAGCTCCACTTTGCCGAGATATCCAAACTTCTATCTCGACGAGACTTCCCGGCGCGTGCCTTCCACGACCTGGAATCCGCACGGGAAATTCAAGTCTTCGTTGGAAACGAAGGCACCTACTCAATCTACGTGGACCAGAAGAAACGCTGAAGCCACAATCCAAAATCCTGCTTCCTGGAGAAATTCTGCGCCGTGCACGATCGACGCCACTCTGCATTTCCCAGAGGGTCACGGATCTTCACCGCAAGATACCGCACTCCAGTAAAAGCAAGTTTTGACGACGTGCATGCTACGCCTGTCACACGGTTTTAACAACCGTCAAATCATTCGTTTCAATTGCTTGTTTCTTTTCAATTGCTCGTTTAATTTCAATCGCTTGTCTAATGAATAAAAGCGCTGGTCCATCCTAATAAAGCATTCTGAGACCAAGTGGAATTTGCGTTTATTTATTTAACTGAACGAAAGGGGATATCTGACTGGAGTCGCTCAGGCATCCACCCTGCGGGACGTTACACCTGCTTGCTCGATTTTGTTTCAAGCAGCATCGTCCCTTTTCTTAGTCTTCTCATACTCTTTAATGTACCAACGAGACCTTCAATACCTTTGAAAATATAGAACGGGGATACTTTTTCAAGTGTCCCGTCTATACGTATCATAACGACAAAAACATTCTTGTAAGGAATGCTCTTTAACTTTTCTTTTTTGGTTTCTGAAGCAGGAGGGCTGGCAACCCTCGGCCGCTCCGAAGATCCTGAGGCGTAATTCTTACCCTGCGGCTCGCCCACTCCGCAAGGCAGGGGAAAACAGGAATCTTTCATTTTGTCCCACGAGTGCGGAGGAAATAAATGTCCGATGACGTGGAACCCTCGCATCACGCCACTAAGCTTTGCTCAACTGAGGTGCGGCAGTTACCCCAGAGGTTGGTACGCTAGCGAGTGTTTGTCCTCAACACCCATTCACCTCATCGGCGCGTAACACACCTTGACGTTGAGGGTTTTTTATAGAGGATTAATCCTTCCTCGCGACCCGGCCAATGAAGGCAAGATCTCTGCTCTTCAAAACACGCAACTTTCCACCGTCGCGCCAATGGTGGTCGCTGAAGCAAGTCCAAAGCTTACGGTGTCCGAGGACTGGTGGCGCAATACCAGTCCCCAGCTCGGAACCGTGGGTTCGCCAGGCCCATACTCACTCGAAACTGAGCGCCCTGCGGGGGAAAGAAGAAGAAAGAGAAGGAGAAGAAGAAAGAGAAGAAGGGAAAATGAAAGATACCCTAGCTCTAATAGCGTCGGGATCGAAAAGAACAAGAGGTGACCAAGGGAGGTAAGGAAAGAGAAAGGAAGGAGCATGGCACAAGTAAGTGGAAGCAATACCAGACTCAGCTCGGGGCCCCGTGTTCGCCAAACACGTACTTACTAGATGTAAGCCCCCTGGGGGCATATATTTATAATGAAGTGTTGTAAAATAATGAATCCCGATTAAGCACAGATTCTATACAAATGAACTAACTTAATTTCAGTGATGGCAATTTGTCTTTTCTTTTTTTTTTTGCTAACCATTTCTCATCACTAGTTGAGCTCATAGTTTACATACTAACTTCTATCCTTTTTAAATGTTATTAAAATATTCTCATTCTTGTTTTAGTATGAAATTGTACTGGAAGAAAACTTGCAAGAAAACATCCCAGATCCCATCGAGGCAATTGAAACGCCTCAGCCAGACGTTCCCGCTCCTCAGACAACCTGCCACCAAAATCTGGAGGGTCCTAGAAATTGGAAGTGGGGGCAGAGTAGACGACGGCTTACTCTGCCCAAGGAGAAGAACCAGTTGGAATCTACGAAAATAAGAGGCACTGGAAGCCTCGAAGGAACTGGCACAATTGCAGTGCCAGATTTACAAACAGCAACACGAGTGCTTCAAAAAAATGTCTAATACAATGGACGAAATTTTGAAAGTGAGATAGGAAAGGGAGAAGGAGTTGTTAAAGCAGGAGAAACTTAAAACCAATGTATTACAAATCAATAAAAAATAATTTATTTAATTTATTAAATTTCTATAATAATTAATTATCTCCTATCTCACAATAAATCAACCATTTTGGTGATTTGTGTCCCTTTCTCCCATATCGCCTTGCTGCATCAATTCTTCCCAAGGTAGACGAATCACATCATGGGTCATTTGGAGGGTCTTCTTCCTTTATCTGCCCTATGTCTCCTTACTACTCTTATTCTCTGTCACTCTGTCTTACATTCACATTCATCTTCCTGACGGCAGCCCCGTCCTTCGCTTGCAATGGATAAAACAATTTCTCTAGGAATTACCCCAGGTGGTACGCCACAAAATATGGAGAATCCACTCTCTAAGGAGGCTGGTCCCATGGATTCTGGGAGGACCACTATTGCTAGCGCAGAACAATGCACTAGACTTGAAAAACTCAGAAGTAGGAAACGAACCTAAAACAAATTATGAAAGGAAGTTATGGGAAAATTTAAAGGCTTCAAATAGGAAGGTTGAAGAACTCACAAAGGAGAACTTAGCTCTTAAAAATAATATTAGTGAAATTATGCAGAGACTCCAGTTATTAGAAAAACAGGCAAAAGTGGAGCAAATCGAACAACAAAGTAATGAATATCATACAGATGAAGAAGAAGGGAAAGAGAAACTGATTGGGTTATTAAATCCAAAAAGAGTTATAAGAAAAGGAAAGCCAATTCTTCACCTGATGCTTCTCCTGAACAAGTAAAACCTGAAAATAAAACTCAATCAATTTCCAATTAAAGACGGAAAGAGAAAAAACCTCTAGCACCCCGTCCAATCCATGTAGCTGGAGTTAAACATTATCAGGAATTACAATCAATTATTAAAGGAGTAACAGATAATTATAAAGTAACAATACTTAATAACAACATAATCAAAGTAAATGTTTCTCCAGATGAAGAATATAGAAAATTAACTCGGGTGCAAAAGATGTCAAGATTTAATCATACACAGCGATATTGTCAGCTATAAGCTAGGTGTGTTAGATGTGCAGGAAAACATTTCACAAGAGAATGTAAAAAACCTAAAGATACTACCCCTGTGTGTGCAAACTGTCAAGAAAGTCATCCAGCCAATTATAGAGGATGTGAAGTTGCTAAAACTTTGCAGAAAATAAGGAATGAGACGGTTAAGAAAAAGCAGAAAAGCAAAACGTCTAATCAGAGAAATACAGAATGAACCTATTCAAGAATCCTCTCAACTTTTGCAAAGAGAAACCGGAGGAAACCCTAAGAAAAAAACATATGGTAAAGCAATAACATATGAAGATGACATAGACAAAATGTTGAAAAATATATTATTGAAATTGGAAAAACAGGAACAATTCAATAAAACTGGAACGTCTGTCTAAGTTAGATTCAGTTGGGAAGTAAGCTAATAAAACGATTAACAAATAATAACCTTCATGGACAGTATTCATATAGCAGAATGCAATGCCGATGGACTTCTTCAACATGAAAAGGAGTTGGAAGCATTTTTGAAGAATCAAAAATTGATATTTATCTTGTATCAGAAACGCATTTTACAAAAGAAACTGTTATGAAAATGTATGGATATATAGTATGTCATACAAACAAAGTTAGAGGAGGCTCAGCTGTAATTATTAAGGAAAACATTAAACACCATGAAGTCATCAACATTCAGACACAATATATGCAAGTAACATCTGTTCAAGTACAAATGAAAACCAAAATGTAAATGATATCTTCAATATATTGTCCTCCCCATCATAAATTACTAAACAAAGATTATGAAAACCTATTTTCATGCATTAGGAAACTATTTCATAATTGGAGGAGACTATAATGCCAAGCATACCTTCTGGGGATCAAGGTTAGACAATAATAAAGGAAAGGAACTGGATACAGCGGGAAGAAAACTAAAACGTGAATTCCAATCTACAAGGAAACCAACGTATTGGCCCACCGATCTGAAGAAAAAACCAGATTTAATTGATTTCATAACAAAAGGAGTGGCCTCGAACTATATCAAGGTTGAGGATTTTCTGGATCTTTCATCTGATAATTCGCCAATCCTGATGACTGTTAGTAATTCAGTTATTACAAGATCAACTCCGCCAACCCTGAGTAATTGGAAAACCGATTGGAATAATTTTCGAGAAAATTTAGAAAAAAGTGTTGATCTGCAAGTACCCTTGAAAACACCTGAACAACTTGAAGAAGAGGTGGAGAAATTTAATACTTCTACACAACAAGCAGTATGGAGTAATACGTCTGTAGTGGAAGGAAAGAATATGGGGTATAATTATCCAAAAAAGGTTCGGGATGTGGTAAATAGTAAGAGAAAAGCTAGGAAAAAGTGGCATCAAACAAGATCCCCAGAAAATAAAACTGCCCTTAATAAAATTAGTAATGACCTAAAAAAACGAATAAAAGAAGTGAAACATGAAACCTTCAGCAAATTTATAAATCAACTTACTGCTGATAAAGATACGAATTATTCACTTTGGAAAATAACGAAAGGTATTCAAAAACAAAAATCAAATACCACCAATAAAAGATGAAAATGGTAAGTGGGCCAAAAGCAGTAAAGAAAAGGCAGAATTATTCGCTAAATATTTACATGAAACATTTCAGCCATTTCCATGACACCCATGAAGAGAGAATCCCTCAAATAAAAAATAATGATAGGAAAGAAATAAAACAAATTACCATAAAAGAACTTGTAAATTAAATTAAATATAATCTTAATGCTAAAATAGCTCCTGGCTACGATCTTATTACAGAAAATATACTTAAAGAATTTCCAAGGAAAGGTTTAGTAAAATTTCTACATTTGATAAATGCTGCTATCCGATTAAAATATGTTCCTAGTCTTGTGGAAGGTAGCTGAAGTCATCATGATTCCCAAACCTGGAAAAGACGAGAACGAGCTGTCATCATATCGGCCAATATCTTTATTGCCAATAATGTCTAAATTTTTTGAGAAATTGTTACTTAAGCAACTGAAACCAATAATTGAAGAAAGAAAACTCGTACCAAATCATCAGTTTGGATTTAGAGGAAAACATTCTACGATTGAACAGGTGCATCGCATTACAAGTATTATTGAAAAATCGTTAGAAGAGAAAGAGATATGTTCTTGTATCTTTTTGGATGTTGCCCAAGCGTTCGATAAAGTTTGGCATATAGATTTGAAATACAAACTAAAAAGAGATCTCCGTTATGAATTTTATCGTCTGCTGACCTTATTTATCTCAGATCGACACTTTCGAGTAAAATTTGAAGGTGAATATTCAGAATTGAAAACTATTACTGCAGGAGTTCCACGGGGCAGTGTGCTGGGTCCGGTTCTTTATCTTCTGTATACTAGAGAGATGCCAGATTGTGAAGAAATCACCATTGCAAATTTTGCTGATGATGCTTCATTGCTTGTTGGAGGCAAAAGTATTCAAGAGACAACAATGAAACTACAGAGAACTACAAGTCGAGTCAATAATTGGACGAAGAAATGGCGTATCAAGCTCAATGAAACCAAATCTGCCCATAGACATTTCACCAATAAGAAAATTGACCCGGTGTCATTGACCATAAACTCAAAAGTAGTACCGTATGGAAATACTGCAAAATATCTAGGAATGACTCTTGATTCCAAACTACGCTGGAAGGAGCATGTTAAGATAAAAGTGCACGAACTAAATATTAAATACAGAAAAATGTACTGGCTCCTCGGAAAACACTCGGAGCTGTCATTGCATAATAAAATATTGTTATACCAGCAAGTTTTAAAACCTATCTGGACATACGGTTTACAACTTTGGGGTTGTACCAAGCAAACAAATATAAATTACATCCAGCGCTTCCAAAACAAAGTTTTGCGAAGTATTGTTAGTGCGCCATGGCCAGGGCCAGGAAACAAGATAGGGGGAAAATGTCTGAGGTTTGACGCTTCAAGTAGTTTGCGTGTAACCCTTACCAGACTGCGCTACCAGTCACCCGGCCACCTATAGTTTGTCCAGCGCTCAATAGATGGCTGCAAGATCGTGTTCACTCATCTCCTATTGGCTGCTAGTGTTCTTTGTTCGTTACATTACATTCTGCGTGTGGTGCTCAGGCTGTACTGTGCCGTAGGCAACATTCGCACATTTAGTGGATTTTATCTAGTGGAATGCCTCGTATTTTTGTGTGTTGCGTACCGGGGTACTTCAATGCAAGCGGCAACCCGAAAATAACTTTCGTAGGCTTCCCTACCCCACCAGAAAGGTAAGTAATTCTTGTTGTCTTAGCGCCACTACCCACTGTGGCAGACGTACTTTGCTCAGTCGCTTTGCTGCGATTATTGTTGCTTATTTATTTATAAATATATTTGTTACATTCTCTTGTAGACGACAACTGGTTAAATTGTCTTGGCCTGATGGGTGTGCGGATGGGTGCACGAAGTATGAGAGTGTGCTCCGCACATTTTACCCCGGACGACTTCCATGGTATGTTAAATGAAAACGAATGTTACATGAAGTATTGTATAAATTTTTTTTATCTATAATATCTAAGTAAAGTATTGATGAATGAAGTC
>NNCF01128817.1:125379-137754 GCA_002313205.1 Laupala kohalensis | reverse complement strand
TATATATATATATATATATATATATATATATATATATATATATAAAGTGCATATTCATGTTTACTGTTAATCCCGCTTAAAAATGGACATTTTTGTTCTCGTTATCTAAATGTATATGTGTGCATAAATACATACATGCAAAAATTTACATCCAAATACAAGGTAGTACATGTACAAATACTTGCTTACCCACAGTTAGCGCTTTTTAATGCACAAAAATCGGTCTAAATTTTAAAGAATGCTATTTTCTCGTATTTTCGCAAAAATGCCTTAAACGAAGAATTGCGAAAAAAAGATATCAACTTTGAGCGCTCATATCTCGGTTTTTGTGCGTCTGACGAAAAAATTACTTGTAACCAAAATCGTTGCAAATCATGTCAACTACATCTTTTACTTTTAACTTTTTTTGATATGCGTAGTTTTTTAGATATTTACAAAAACGTTTGTAAAACGAATCTTTATTTAATGGTGTTAGTACTATTGAGGTTGATAGCAGTATAAGTCATTTTTTTCTTAATTTTAGTTTTATAAAACTTACACGTTAAAAAAGAGATAATTTTGTTGCCTAAAAAGTTAGATTTATTTGCTTTGTAATGTAATGGGATTTTTTTATAGAGAGTCTAATAAACCCTTAAAATTCTTAAATGAAGGAAACATTAACTTACACTACTGATTCTCACCACAGATTATATTAGGTACAGATGGATCACTCGTAGCAGCGCTCCACAACCAAGGCGACGAACTAACTAGCCCCCACCACCCGTTCAACTGGTTGCTCGCGTAGTGGGTGTTGACGTAGGCGGCAAGCGCATGGTCTTCATGTGGGGACTACGACTAATTGAAGCTACTCGAGCTTTGCTTGATGTTGATTTGTGGGTGTTTTAGTTCGGCTCGCGTATTTAGAATTGCTGGTTCTGTTTTTCTACAGCAGGTGAATTGTTTTTAGGCTGCTGCAGAATATTGCAGTGGGTACTCGATGAAAATTATGTGATGTAAAACGAGGAAAAGGGAGGGGTGTTGAGCGCAATTTTGACGATAGTTCTCGGCCTTCCCCGTGGCGCGCTGGGGTGCATCTCAGGTAACCATTGGGCTTATGGGAGTGAACTATCTGTACCTTCTATAATCTGTGGATCCTCATCAGCTCATATGATTGTCTTTCAATATGTCATCGCATAACACAAATTTTATTACTTCGACCTGTTACTTTCAATTTGCAAACTCAAAATTTTTCGAAGTAAAATTAGCATTTTTAAGAACATTATTTTATCTGTCTGGGGGGGGGGCGGTAAGTGCCTCTTGTTCCTCCCCCCAGGATCCACCACTGCAATCACACTCTCTCTAGACACACACTCATGCTCATAATCGCTCATGATCCTCGGGAAAAAGAGACGCTCGTGAAACAATCTGAAACTGGTGAACGAGAACAATATTTTTTTATAAGCGGAACGAATGAATCTTCCGCTCGTCTTTTACTGTCTCCGTTCTGGTGTTTCTTCTATGGTCTGGGATATAACCAATACCTTCTCTTTGCTAACGTCAATCGCGCTTTCGTTTTCCCATTGGTTCAATTTGTGAACAGTATCACATAATTACAAATAGTATAAATGTCAGTCTTGTGCGCTTGAGATGAGTGGAAGGCGGGAGAGTTGTTTAATGTGGTTAACCTCAAGCTGTGTGTGATATTTATTAGTGATTGCCCTTCATTGAAAAAACTACCGTGAAAATGCCATCAGAGGATAGTTCATTCAAGAAACTCCTACATGAATTGGTCAAACTCCTAACTAAAGATGGTAACTTACACAAATTAATTCCATCCTTCCTGTTATTATTCATCTTTTTAAATTTGCCTTTCTGTTTATTCAATATCACATGAAACTTTTTATTATTCCCTGTTTTGGAGTAAATAAGATAGGTTACTGTCATGTAGAACAGTTATAATTTGGGGCTCTCATGCTTGTATCTTAAAATTTCCTTTTATTTTATTTGCATAAGATACAGACAAACTTTCTGTTTCCTGTTGAAGAGAGAAATGAAACATTATTTTCTTTGTATATTCCTGGGTTTTCATTTATTATTGTATCTGATTAAATTAGTCAATTATGAATTTAAATATTTATTTAAATGATTAAAATGTAATTTAGACGTAAATGATTTTAAAAATTGCTAGTCTTTAGTGTTCAATCTTAAATGTGCTGACATATTTGTAATTTATGCCAATAAAATTTTTTTTACATTCTGCAGTGGATACATTTCCAAAATATGTGAAAGCTCTCACAATGTTGAAGAAAGATCCTTCCCCTTCAGCTTTAGAATGGTCTGAAACATTTTTGGCTGAAAAAATTAAAATAACTCTTCAGTTATCAGATAATTCTCACAAAATATACAGATTTGAGGAGCTTCACAGGCGTCTTCAGTGTGCTGTAGGTATAGTATTTATTAATGCTCTCTCTCTCTCTCTCTCTCTCTCTCTCTCTCTCTCTCTCTCTCTAGTACATATATAGTACATTTTTAATGAGTAAATTTTTAATGTATGTTAATTTGTATTTTGTTTATAAACACATTTTGGTATTGGGTATCTCCTAACAACTTTTGACCTTCCATATATTCTGAATGAAATTAGTTAGATTTTATTCTTGGTGGTGTTCAGATATTTTAAAATATTAAATTTATTCTATGGATATCATCCTTGATATAATTTATTCTGATATATTCAGAAAGTTTGAGATGTCTGAAATAATTAGACAATCAGGAAGAGTGGGAATGATTCAGTAATTAAGAGGTATAATGAACATTTAAATGTATCACAATTAAAGAATTGATATTGATTGATCATTGGTTAAGGTTTCTCATTAATTCTTCTTGTTATTACTATAATTGTGGTGCATGTTTAAATTAGTGTATTTTTTCTATGATTATATTTCACTAGTTAATGTTGTTGAGTATTGTAGTTTAATGATTGTAGTTAAGTTTTGTTTAATAGTGTTCTGTATGTATTGATAGGAATTTTTGAAGAACCGAGAAGCTGTTCTTCTCTTTTTGTTGTGTTTGGGAAGCGCACAGAAAAGTAATATTAATGGACAACCAAAAGTCAACAGTTTTCCTCATAGCTTGTCTGTTCTCCAACCAGTTCCCTCAGAACCACATAGCAATTTACCAGTGACTTGTTCAGTGCCCAGTTCACAATCAACGCCATCTGTTTTTGAAACATGGCGCGGACCCAACACAATAGGGCTTACATATTCACGCTCATCTCCTACAAATATTTCATCTGCTGCTTCTGGTAAGTTATCTAATATTTCATGAGTTTTTTAATGTTAACTTTAACTGTTTTTTAGTGTGTTTTTTTAGTAGTTCTATGATATTTATCAAGGTTTGTTGGTAGGCTAATAAGTTCTGCAACTAATTTTGTGTTGTTTAAAAAAGGAGTCTTTTTATGTAACTTTCATAGCAAATTTGTCTGAGGTATTGTATTTCAAACAGTCTTTCTCAATAAAGTTTTTATTACTTGCAAGTTTATATCACTGTATGACTAATTGTATCTGTGCTTTATCAAAAGTATAGTTGAACCTTGTTTATTTAAATTATTATCAAAATATTGTAAATTAAAAAAAAAAGAACTAAATATGTTTTAAGTAAGAAATCCTACTCTAGCAAATGCATCCTCACTCACACTTGCAATAGCAGGTTCATACGTTCTGCTATATATTCTTATTTTAATTACAAGTAATGGCTGAATTGAAAACTCTTTGAGAAATATCTGTATCGACTTTTTAGTCCCTTTGTAATGAAACACTGCAGAGTAAGGGAAGCTGGGTTAATGAGAGACAATAAGAATGTTTCACTTACAGTTTTTAACTGTTTAGTTTAAAGTAAATACCTCAAATTGAATTAATTATATGAACCTTTATCAATTTTTTGTCAATTTTTTTTTTTTTTTGTATCTTTGTCTCTTGGTTCTCCTGAATACATCTCACTGTCTACATAAAATAATGTGAGATCGGGAAGAGCCATAGGAGATATCCAAAAACAATTCTGGGTCAAAACAATTGATGAAAATTTTTTACTTAATATTATTATTAATAATGATGATGATAATGAGGATGATGATGATGCATAGTGCATTTGGAATCTCTTTATTATTAAAATGCTTTTGGTATCGCTAATCTGTTTTCTAATTGCAGAAAGGATATCTCCTCCAAAGATGCTTTCTACTTATACTGCATCTCGTACATCTACCTTACCAATGGACCCTTTGACATTAATATCCAGATCTGGAAGAGGAGACTCTAAAGCCAATGTACAGTTGCTTAAATCACAAGCTGCATCTAGCTCACTTATGATAGGATCTTCAAAGTCTGTGGACAGAAAAGAAGTTGGCTTATCTCTAAAAACTAATGTTCCAGAACATTTAGTTCTGCAGGACCTTATCTTCTGCTTCCAGGGTATTCCTGGAACTCTTTTGAAAATTGATCCTGTCACTTTGGGATTCAAACTTGACCCCATGGTAACTAATTATTTCTACACACAATTTTTTTCATTATTAAGTGTTGTTACATTACATCGTGCTTTACATTGAAACTTGAAGTTTGTAATTTGTGGTTATGTGTTCATTTGATTGGGAAAGTCGTGTTTTACTAGAACTGTGAATTGTTGAGAGAAATACTTTGTGATTTTTTTGTACATTGATGTTCAAATTAAATTGATAGTATATTCCTAATTTTGGTTTTCGCATGTTCAGTATAAGATACGTAATTTGATAAAGTATATTTGATAAAATATAGAATGGAAAAGTTCTATATTCATTTTTGGTTACCAATATGCATGAGCTTTGAATTTTTTTATATTCCTTTTCTCGATTTAAATAAAAACTACAGATATTTTCTGTGTGTTTAATTTTATGAAGTAATGGTGCAATCTGGACATTTGCAATGATTGGTAGCATTGTGTGACTTCTTTTTCTCTCAAAGTTACTTCATTTGTTTAAGTGGGGTAATTAAGTGAATTATATCAATAAAAACTTAAAATACTTACGACTACCATATAATATTATACTTTTCACTTTCTTGTCACTAGTTTTTTTTCTTATGTCGTAATTATTGTCTCTTTTTTCTTAATTTTCTCTTTCCTGTCTGGTTTTTTTTCTTGTCACTTGTTCCCTAGACTTAAGCTTCTGCTCTGTTGTTTTTATTATTTTTTCACCATATCTGATGATGATACATATAATGCATTGAAACATATTTTAAATTTTTGCTTTAAAAATACTTTAAAGTAAACGAATACAAAATACCTCGTATGCTGTTATATTAAATATAAAAATAATTTAATATTTATCTATATTAAATTATTGTAATAATTAGTCAGACATATACTTTTTTAAACACAAACTAGTTTCAGAAGCTGTTGATTCCATCATTAGCTACTGCCAACTGCTGATCAAATGGTCATCTTGTGGTGGGAGGGTGGATGAATTTTGAAATCAAATTATGTTCAAACAGAACTTCAAAATTTAACTATCTTAATTTAGATTTAGATTTTTTTTTTTTTTTTTCGTTTCCTGGAATCTAAAACAAACAAAAAATTATTTTCTACAACAAAAAAATCATTTATTTTAGAAAGTGTTGAAGTGAACAAAAAAATTTATTTCGTTTGACTCTGCCAATTTCAAAATGTATTATTATACACATTATTTTCTAACTAAAATTACCCAAAATAGTTAAATGTAAAAATTAAGATATTGAAAATTTGCTAATTACTGGTCCAACAGAATATAGACTGAACAGGTTGGTTAAGTCTATATTCATTCATTTTGGTTGCTTAATTTTTTGTTCTTGATAAAAAAAACTCATAATTTGTGTTAACTTTATTAACTTTACATCTCTATAAATAAAAAAATATTACTATTCTGTAAACAACAATAAAATCTCCATAAAATAATGAAACGACTTAAAAAGGATTCATTTATTAGTATTATTCTGATTTTTCTGGAGCAAATTCCTCAGAATTATTTCTTTGTCAATTGAAGAATATCATATTTTGTATGGTCTGTTGAATGTCATTGATATCAGAGAATTTATATTCATTTAGAAAATCATAGAAACTACATTGCAAAAAGCCTTGGAAAAACTCTTTATATAAAGCTAATGTGTAAATAGTCGGTGATGACAAATTATAAGTCTTTTTCTCTTATTGTAGAAAGATGACTGTTTGGAATTGTTTAGAAAATCATATATTGAATTTTTGTTGTGTCACAGCATTTAATTCTTAAGTAAAAAAGCATCAACAAATTGTTTTTATATTTTCAAAACACCAACTCAGCAAATATTTTCCTAAATTAGGATTCTGTGAATACTTTACCTCATAATTATTTTTTTTGAAAATGTACCAAAAAGAGCACAAATATAAAAAAACAAAAATTAAAAAATTGTTGAAATTACACAAAATTTTAGTCTATTAACATAAAAAAATTATGAGATAAGTCCTTTATCTTTGTTTGATTTAAGTTAATCAGAAATGTTTTAAAAAAGGCCAAATTTAGACTTAACGTATTTTCTGAATATCTTCATAAACCAGGGAAATAATTGTTGTCATCAAACAGCAGACAACTCTCAATGAGAAAATGTCAGTGTAAAATGAAGGACAATTTCTATGGAATAGGGAGGTTGTACTTCCTTTTCATTTTGTTCAATTTCTAATTGATATATTATTCACTGAAAGGAATTTTTGTAATATAGACATTATTTTTAAAACAGCTTTCCTAGGAAAGGGTTACATTTGGGAAAATTTCATAATTTTTATAGATTTTGAATTCAATATTATTTAGAGTCGCTTAAATGTGTTACAAATTCAATATTCATTCAGGGGAAAGTTTTGTGGGTATGAGAAAGTGTATAAATAATGCATGTAGATCCCAAAAATGTGTATGAATTGGATCCAGTAGTCCTTTTTCCTTCTAGTCTAGATATATAGTATATTTATGTATTTTCTTTACAACTAAAGGGATTCATTTATCAGTATGGAATTTGGGGAAATTAGATTATGTTCATGGAAGTGTTGGTGCATTTTTGGATATCAACATTTACTCATGCAATTTCATTTCTGGTCTCCCAAAGTTAATTGTTTTAAGGAAAGGCATAGGAAAAATTCTCCAACTATTGCACAAATCCTCTAATATAAATATTCATGTTTCATGAAAACTTTGTGTTCTTTGGTAAGTTTCTTTGAATCAAACCCTTTTTTGTGTGTATTTAACAATGGCATGAGATGGGAATGAATTAGTTTAAATGAAACAATGTCTTTATCAAACTATGTCTTTGTGTTTTTCATTATTGAAAGTTTAGTGTGGTTCATGAATATTGTCTGTTATCTACTGAATATTGTTATACCAATTTTGTTGACTGTTGTATGTTGATGATGTTGATTCACTGAAAGTGACTTTCACTATTACTTGTTTTTTCCTAAATTCCAAATTTTTAATCATATTTCTTTTGCTTAGATATTCTTGTTTGCATGTTTTCAAACAAAAACAATATGAAATCTATGAAACAATAGTTGTATTTCAGTTTTCAGTGTCTCGACCTGTGAAACGAATGGTGATGCGTTTAACAGAACTGGGATGGCTGCACAATAAATTGAGACGTTTCTGTGAGGAAGCTGAAAGCTCTCGCTCTCTTGGCCTCATGGAAAAAAGTTTAGTTGGTGCTCTGCGTGAGGAACTCACAGAATATTATCGTTTAGTGGCTGTGTTACAAGTATGTTGGTGATTTTACTTATTAACATAAAATATAGCATTTGATCTGTTTGTAAACTATTAATATTACATGGTCTCCTTAATATTGAGTGTAACATTTACATAAAGATATGGTAATGGTATACTCAATTTTTGGAATCCTTTCATAACTATCTAAATTATAGGCACAACAAAGACAACAAGTTTCTTCAGCTGCTGATCCTTCATTCAGTGATATTTATTCACAAGAGGGAAAGAAATGCGGTGCTCTGACTTTGCGAAGTCTTGCAGTGTGGGTTATGGATCCTATTGAGCGCTTGAGGTGTTTTGTTGCCATTGCAGAAGCTAGTGTTAATCGTAAGGGTGGTGCTTTAGCATCAGCTGTGTACAGTTTTCTTCAATCGGGAGATCCTGTTGTGCGTTCAACTGCAAGACATTTACTTGCTGCAGTAAGTAATTTGTTTTTTCTTCTGTTATATATTTCCAATATTTTAATACTTCATTTGCTCTTGGTTTTATTGAAATTTCTTCATTTTAATTTTAGACAATATTGTATTTAATAAGTTTTATTGAAATTGGTTTCTTTTATACAGTTAATAATAATAATAATAATTTTCAGCTTTCACACACACCTTTTTAGGATAGTTGCTGGAAGTAGATCTGCAGAATAAATATTAATAGCAATTCTGACTTGAAAGATTGACTTCGTATTAAATTTTAATACCTTTTCAACTAATATTGGACTTATATTCTGTTTGGTTTTATTGAAAGAAAGTTAATTAATATGTAAAATATGTACATATTACAGTTGTTAAAAGTAAAACAACAATTACTGTTGAGTTATGATTAAACACTTAAGTGACAGTAAAGATAAATATTATGTAAACAAGCAAACTTCCATCATATTTTCTAAGAAATCTGGTGTTGGTAGACATCTACTCATGTAAGAAAATGTGTTAAAATATTGCAGTTTAGTTTTGCATTATTTATTTGTCAATAACCTATCAAGTAGAATTTACTTCTAAGTTTGAACTTTCTTGAAAGGTTTTAATAATTTTAGGGAAATGATATTCTTAGGAAACCAATTAAATACAGTCTTCATAACATCAAACATTTCTGAAATATTTTAAAGCACATTATTGGGGTTCAAATGATTATCAAAAACTGAAGAAAATGCATATTTTTCTTACCCATTTCTAAGGATTTAGAAATTACTTTAAAATCTTTATTCTTTCCATCATAAATTCTTCTCAGCTTTTATGAGAGGGTTGAAATTAACTATTTGTTTCATAAGATCCTTATAGAAAGAAACTAGTGAAGTGAAATTTCCCAAATTATTTGGGAATAAGATTGTCAAAGGGAATTCCTTTGAATAGATTTTTGTTATTTTCATAAGATCATTAGAAACAAAATTAGTTGTGAGGATTTGTAAATTTTTCTTTATTTTCTCAGGCTTGGTTTTTAGTCTTGCACCTTAAGTCTATGAAATGAAATTCTTATTGCTTATTTCCCTAGTTTAAGATTTTATTAGTCCAAATTAAAATTTATTAGTTTGCAGATAGTTTTTTAAGTTCCAAGTTCTTGGATGTTGTGCATGATGGTCTTTTCAAGAGCAGTATTCACATTGACTTGGTTCCATATCGCCCACATAACTCTTTAATATCTTTTTAAATATATTTGTACCTTATGAAGACTTGAATGAAGAGTCGACATCTTATAATCTTTTAGTGTAATATGTGAAATATAGGATGTGCCTGGTAAATTACATTATATTCATTGTTATTAGATATCCAGACAATTTTATGATGAACATATTTCATTCATTTCATTTAATACTGGTCATTTAAAATTCTATAATCTTTATATCACAAGCGAATTTATTTTTATAGGTAAAATCACTAAGTAGCGTTATAAGTAAAAGCACTTAGTTAAAATGTTAGTGTGCATTGACAAAAATATGAAACTCATTTTTTTCTCTTGTTCATCTCTCAAGATCTTGGGTGTATATAAAAGCTTGCAGATTTTTTTTCTTATTTATTGGCCAGAAAATTGATGATGAACTGCATGAGAAAAGGTGTTCAAATATCTAAAAATTGATTAGCCATGCTTATATTTTTTTGATGAGAAAAAAGTACAAAACTCCAATTACATCCAGAAATTTTAGAAAAGTTTAAGCAAAAATAACTTTATCAAATTTTAATCTCAATCATCAATTGCCAATCATTTTAACTATTACTTTATCTTTGTGTTTATTATGAAATTTTGTTGAGAAATGTTCAACAGTAGATAACAAAAAAGTATTTAAATCCCTTTAATTTAAATAACAACTTCATTGTTTTCAAAATTGTTTGAATATGTATCCGTTTTATAATTTCAATTGGCATGGGAGTTCCTTCTCATAGAGGAATCATAGATTCTTCTGATTGGGCTTGTAACATTAAAAAATTATGAGTCGTAAACTTGTTTCTTGAGAACACAATATAACTGTGATTTAAGGTGGTTCAAAAATTCTTCGGGAACACAAGTGACTAATTTAGGAAGAGGCTGTTTTGTACTTTTGTTTATCTGACATTTCAGGTATGCAAACCTCTTTATGTGATGCTGAGTCGGTGGGTGGTAGATGGAGAATTGGAAGATCCATATGGTGAATTCTTCATCGCTGCTGATCCTCAAGTGACTGGAGAACGATTGTGGTATGATAAATACAGGGTTCAATGTGACCTAGTCCCCAGTTTTGTACCAATGACTGAAGCTAATAAAATTTTGGCAACTGGGAAGAGTATAAACTTTTTGCGTGAAGTGTGTCAAGATCAAACTCCAGTTCATGGCCGTGATATGTTACGTCGGGCATTGGATACAGCTCGAGGTATTATTGCTGTTTAAATGTTCAGTGGTTACTTTTCTTCTGGTGTTTGTGGATTTTCATTATATATAAATATTTTTGAGAGCAATTGGATTTCTTTCTCTCTCTTTTTCCTTTGTTGTTGTTGTTGTTGTTGTTGTTGTTGTTGTATTTGTATTTGTAAATGGGAGATGTAGCCTGCGATTGAAGCTTCTCTACATGGAACTATAGGAAGTAGGAGGTGGGTGGAAGGGCTATTGTTAGTAGGTGGGCCGGTTGGCTGGGTTAACCAACAACTTTGTAGGAGGTATTTGTAGAAGTTGATACTAGGAGTTATTGATATTAAGAGCAGTGGGAGGTGGATAGAAGGAGTGTTCGCTTTTCATTAGTCACATTTCATTATATGAACTGGGACATTGAAGTGATCAACTACCAAATTTTTCTGGCTCTGTCGGAATTGAACCCGGAGTGACTGGGTGTTTAATGAGTATGCTAACCCCTTAGCCACCGGAGGGGCAGAATAATAGATTTGAAAGTTACTGAGAATTTGGAAGAGTGCTTGGCTTGATAAATGTTCAAAAATTCCTGTCATAAAATGAGTTCCTGCTAGTTTTGAAAATTTTCCTTAAACCTTCTCTTCAGATAATTGAAAACAAACAAAATTGATCTTGTATCTCTCAGGAGCATGAAACAAAAGAAGTGTATGGTGAATAGGCATAGTGTTCTCCATTATATCCTTTGACCCTAGAGACGTGTCTTTCTAACTTCACCCAACAGAAGTCTGAATGGGTATGTTCTACTATAGTGGTGACTCTTGGAGAAGGTGCAATTTCCCAGTATTAATTTTATTATGTTTGTATATATTTTGATGAGGAATATCAGCCGATATTTTGTACTGTTGGATTTGGTGCAGTGGATAATCTACCATTTCACAAACAGACTTAAATTTTGAAGTTCTATTCAAAAACTTTTCAAAATTAATACACCTGCTCACTGCTAGGGGACTGCTTGAGGTTTAGTTGGCTGTAGTAAGGAATGGGACAAGAGCTCTCAAAACTCTTTCTAAAGTGAGTGTAGTTGTTGGCTGGCTGGCTGATCTCTTTACCACATTTTGTTACTTTTTATTTAGTTTCAGACCTCTTAATTTAAATGAGAAGGCATTAGATGTCTTGCATTAAATTTATTTAAGAGCTACATCAGTAGCGGAAACCAGTGTTAAAATTTAAAACACATGTAGTAAGTGTATTCCTATCTCTATTGGTGTTTTTCAGGGCTCACTACACTAATTTTTTTTTAAATTTACATATATTGTAGTTAAATAATATTACCAGGAACTCTCTAAAATTCTCTACAAGTTGGTAAAAAATGCTTATAGTGTGTTGCCATCAAATACTTCCTTCCCTTTAACCTAAAAAAATTTAAATCTTGTATCAAAAAAAAGAAAAAAGTTTAATTGCTAATATTGGTTAACTCTCTGACTCTGTATCTGTACCTTTCACTTTTCACATATGCTCATGATTCCAGATTCTATATTGCCCTCCAATATACTTGTAATTATGAATTTTTCCCTGATATTATTATATCTTTATGTATTATTTCACCTCCAAATAATGATGTGTTATTGTTTTTTATTTACATTATGTGTATGCCATTCTTAATGCATAGAATCATATTCAACCCATGCCTCCTATTTTCGGTGTTAATGCATTATTTTGGTTATAAGTAATAAGTAAAAATACTTAAGTTAAAATAAATTATTTATATATATATATATATATATATATATATATATATATATATATATATA
>NNCF01128817.1:109765-125302 GCA_002313205.1 Laupala kohalensis | reverse complement strand
ATATATATATATATATAAATAATTTATTTTATTATTAGAATATTTATTTATAATTTGTTATTTGCATATATATTATTTATGTTTTCTAAATGTTTACAGTGGAGGCATTGTTTACTTCTGATAGAGATGGTGACCTTCGTCAGGTTATGGAAATGGCATATCAAGAAGTATCTCGCAGAGTATTGGACGTCCTATCTGGACCTCACAAATTTTTGGAAAATCTTCATGCACTTCGACGTTATTTGTTGTTGGGGCAAGGAGATTTCATCAGATACCTTATGGAAATAATCAAGTTAGTTATGTATTGTAATTTCATCAAAAGTAGAGTATTTGAATTAATTCAAAAGAATTCAATCTACATTATTGTTAAAAATAATTAAACTAAATTCATCAAAAACTAATTTTATTCATACTCTTGTTAAGTGTAAATAATATTCTTAAGAAAATCTATGTACTTCATAACATTAAGTACTTACCACTTCTTGTTTAGAATATGTTTTAAAAGTTATGGAGCAATTAATTGTACAATTAAATATTATATTGCTGTCTGACCCTCTGGGAGGACGAATTTTGAAGTATGATTCTTTTTCTACAGAATTTAGAATTAAAACTATTCGTAAATGTCCTGGACTTTTCTGTGGGTTTCCTATGATTTGAGCTTGGAATTGATGAGATGATATCTTACTTGCTTCCGGATATTGAATTAGGTTTTTGTCCTCCAAGTGGTCATAATGAGTTTTTAAGTGGATTTTTTAATTGGTGTATAAATAATTGCTCCCAAACTAATAGTTAAAAATTTCAGTATTTTTGAAGCTTTACTTCAGACATTTAATAACTAATTTTACTTTTTGCATTTCGACTAACCTAATTAAAGATTAACAGAAGGTTAAGTAATGTTTTTCCTTGAAGATTTTCTTTTCTTCCAGCCCTGAGTTATGTAAACCCGCTTCACATTTATATGGTCATATATTGTCAGGAATACTTGAAACTGCAATAAGAGCTACAAATGCACAATTTGAAGATCCTGAAATTTTGCTACGGTTAGATGTACGACTTTTGGAACTTAACGCTCGAGACATTGGCTGGGACGTCTTCACTCTTGACTACCACTTCAGTGGTCCCATAAGTACAGTATGTATAATATTATGTGATGTGAAATTGTATGAGAGTTTACTTAAGCTTGCTTCACACTATGCATTTCGCACTCCAATATAGCATGCTATTTTTGCTTCCAATGTCCTTTGATGTCTGTGATTCAGACATCTGTGATGTTTGCTCTGCCATGTTCACACGATGCATTTTACCGCCACAGTTTTGATGCTCTGATGCGTTTGGGAAAATGGTTGTGGCCATCGCAGAGATTGTTCATTGAAGACATTTAGCGCTAAGCTAACTAAAAGAACAATGAAAATTTGTTGAATTAAGTAGCTATGAATGAAGTTAATCATAATAAATGAATAAATTTTAATAAAGAATACTTATTAATTAGGAAAGCAAAAATACTGTTTTCATCATTGGTGGTGTGCTAGCTTCCAACAGTAATTGTATCGTCCATGATTATTTGTTTCAAATAAAGTATATTTAGTTTACTTTGGTGATAATGTATCAGTGCTAGTCCTATTTTGAACCATGGGCCATTAGTTGTCACAGTCACAGGAAGAGACTCAAGGTTTTCATTGGTTGACACTCTAACTTTGCATGCGAAACTGCACGAAAAATAGAACGTGCTATTTCCCAAATCTTTCATGCCAGACTGCAGCGCAGACAGCAATGACATCATTTTCTGTTGTTTAAGAGCCAATTGGATGGCTGACTTCATAGAACTATGCATGCAATTTTGGAGCACAAAATGTATCATGTGAAGTGAGCATAACTCTCTGATATTTGATGAAGTAACAATATTTTCATTGGTGTTGAATCATATTTACTTACTAATGTTTACATTTATATTTCTTTCTTAAAATGTTTTAAACATGTAGTTCTTATTTTAATGACAACTGAATTTTCCTTTTTTCTCAGATTTTCGTTCCAAATGCTAGTTCATATTTGATGCTGTTCAGTACACTGTGGCGAGCTAAACGATCAGAATATGTACTTACGGGGTCTTGGAAGCGTCAAACAACAGCTATGCGAATGTTTCGACGATTACCAGAATTAGTTCCAGTCTTACAAAGAACACATTTATTAACTGCAGAAATGATACACCTAGTCCAGCAAATGCAATACTATATGCTTTTTGAGGTTCTAGAATGTTCCTGGCATGAAATGTTGGGCAAGTTGGATCAGGCTGAATCTCTTGATGATATACTTAAAGCACATATGCAATTTCTGAACAAAGTTAGGACATTTCTATTTCATTTTTATATGAAAACTTTAATCCAACCTTTCTCTTCCAAGTGATCTATTTATTTATTTTCTAGACAAAAGCGGGCGCTCTTTTGGATCATGAATCTAAACGGTTGGCAGCACGACTTCGTGTTGTCCATTCTCTTGTTTTGGACTTAGAGAAAATAGAAACTGACCTTCACACCCATGCTCAGGAGGAACTTGCTACTCGGAATAAACATGAACGTCTTATTGAGGAGAGGGGTGCTGCTGGTGAATTTGGAACAAGCTTAACAGAGGAAGAGAAATATGAGAGAGCACGACTTGACTTCAAAAAGAAGTATTTACGAGATGTTCTCACAAAATTGAACATTCTTGCTAATGATTATCAGGTGTGCATTTGATGATAGATTATTATGCATTGATTTTGAATACTAATATTATTCTTTTGTAATTTTGAGAGTTAGTTGGAGATGTTAAAGTCATGAGTGGATGAGCTCTGGATGTGGAGGGTAGAAAATAACATTTTATGCTTGGATTTCTTCTTATTGTTTTATATATTCACCCATTTTTTCTTATTGTTCAGAAGATCTTTTGGGGATTAACATTTTTGTTTTTGTATCTTTCTTAAGTGATCACTCTTACTAAGTAGTAAGTGCTGATGAAAATTTTGAGCCATTGCAGTAAATAATTTACCTGCATTTCATTGCTCTTACCAGTAAAAAATCTGAGGCAGTTATCAATGATGCACTTCTGAATGCAGAAATAAGAATCTTTCAGGTATAGGACGAGGATTCAGGTATTCCATTTTTCTTGTTTGGGCTGAAGATCACTTGTAGGTGGAATCAAACAGCAGCCAAAAGATCAAATAGATTCAGGTGATTGTGTAATTATATTCTGTGAAGGTTGCTCTTTTAAAAATAAGCAGATTAAGAAAATGCAAATAGCTCATGAGAAAAAACAAGATGTAAGGAAAAGAGACTTTGACGGTATGTGTTAAGGTTGTGTGGTTGCACAAGTTGCAAATAGTTTAATTTTATAAATCCATACTACATGGAAAATATCGAATTTGGCACATTGAGCACCTTTATAACCGACACTGCAACAATGGGGATTTTTCAAGTAACATTTCAAGTAACGAGGATTCAGGTATTCCATTTTCCTGTAACATTAAGAGAAAACGAATGAGCACCCTGCTTTATCACAGGATACAGTGTTTATCGATGGCAGATCTCATATCCCGTGCCATTCTAAGCAAAGTGCAGCCAGAGACAACTGAATTGCCCTGAGTGTGAGCTCTGAGCCATATTGCTTTACATTCTTTCCATCTCTCACTTTTTTCACCTTCAATCATACAATTGATGTATAGTTAGTTTATTCTTATTTACACATACTTCAAATCTTTGACATTTTTCGCCACAATGGCCATAGAATGTGTCTATTTCTTCACATATTACATAGAATATGTCATTCCACCATGTGAATGTGGGATCTATAACATCACTAAGGCTGCAATTTTATATTCTGCCCTTGTGTACTTTTTCAGGCTGATATATATTATTTCTATCATTATCTTTCTATAAATTTTACCATTCATTTAAAAAACCCAGTAGGTTCAGTATTCTTATTCCTCTGATTATATTCCAGCCCAACGTATTAACTATTTCACCTACATTTTGAGTAGTTCTAAAGTTTTCTTGATTAAACCATTCACAGATGCTTTTTCATCATTTTTTCTCCTCCTCCTCCTCTCCTCACCTCCTCCGGTTCTCTCCATATACTGTAATTTGTGTCTATTATTTACAAAAGTTGATCATTGGCATTTTCCTTCTTTTTTTTTCTAGTTTTTTTTTTCATTTTGGATACTTCTTGATCATGCACCAATGTCACAAGAAGTTTTTCCTTCCTTGTTTCCTGTAGTGATTACATTTGTATTCATTTTCTTTTTCTGTGATATTTTTTCCAATCTCTTAGAGACCCACTGTTGTAAATTAGCTTATTGTCCTCCATCATGCATAGATCTTAACCCTTTAACTCATGTGGAATACCTGAGTCCCAAAAACGTTTTCTGCTCCTAGAAATTATATCAGTCACTCAGTATCAATTACTCAGTCACAGATTCACCAGTTTAGTTAAACGTTGCAAATGTCAGTACAAAGGTAATATCGATATATTACATTCTAAGAAAAATGGTAAGATAGGAAATTATTTGACAGTCAGCAGACTGAACTAATTGTTGAGATTTCTGAAAATTGAAGTTGTGTTGTCAAAGATACTTGCACTGTGTCCCTAAAAAGGGATTTTACTAGCTGGCCATGCGGTGCAAGGGTGATTCACAGTTCTAATTTAAAGAAGAAACATAAACAAAAAAAAAAAATCAGTTATCAACCTAAACATTATCTTTCACTGTTTCACACGAACTCGTGCACAAAAAATGATTTGGCTCAGGGTCAAGAAAAGATCTTTAGTAATGTGTCAGTCAACATATAAATTATTTTTAATCTATCTCTCACATTTTGGTATTTTCAACAATATTGTCTTGAACAACTATACGATTTGCTACACTTGACATTTATCATTCTTATACTTTTTGTAGCCTGATATATTTTTAAAAATCCTCTATTGTCAACAGTACATGATAAGAGTGTAATAAACAATATGGAGTGGTTTATTTTTTAAAGTCTCAATAAATTCTGGACTTGCAAGTTTCAAGAAATTAGCTTTTTTACTCCAGATGTTAGGGTAAAGTATACATTTATCATTTTTACAGAAATTTCCTTTGAGAGTATCAACAATTTGAACAATTTCTTCAATTTTTACAGTATTTCTTTGTATTGATTCTAATCTTTATATTGATTTCATCTTAAGCCCTTATATAATGAAGTCTTTAGCACTTTTTCAGCAGTTTTAATATTTTCTTTGTTGAACCAATTGACAGTTGATACACTATTATAATTAACATAAACTTTTTTGGTAAAAATTGACTTTTCCATCATTAGCGGTTCAGTAACAAGTTCTTTTAATATCTTGTTCATTCTCCTTATTGTTCTTTTTCGCAATTATTTTGGGGAAAAATTTAGGTTCTGGTTTAGCTAAACGTACCATTTCAGCTTATGTTATACTAGATTTGCTTGCGTAATATAATTGCTTTGCATTTTGTAGCATTTCCTTTAAAAGTACATTTTTATCCAATATTTCAGTGATTAATTGTTTAAACAAAAATTTTTCTTTTTTTAAATTCTACATTTTTATATTACATGTTTGATATGCATTGATATATATTAGATATTTGATGATAAGTTGATTTATAAATCAACAATATTTATATTGATTAATAAATATTCTTCTTCTGTGATGCTGCAGCTCTAGATTAAATTAATATAAACAAATACATCTATATTGAATGAAATTCATCTGTTAATTGGAAGAGATTGTTTAGATTAGGAAAGTTGTTGCAAGTTAAATAATTTCTGTAAAATAATAGCTCATAAGACCATAATTTTTACTTTCTTTTAAAATCCCATCAATACTTCATTAAATTCCATTATTTTGTGACTGTACTTACCAGTTATGAAATGATTGAAAACAAAACTGAAGTATCTTGGTTTAGAAATATTGCTTTTTGGTCGTGTTTGGACTCATTTTCCGTGTCATGATTTTTAGGGTTCGAATATTCAAGAAAAACTTTGATAAAGTAATTAATGCAAAATTTCGATTTTACTATTACCACACCACTGCTTAATTGGTGAAGCATCGTAAGTCTGTCCTTTTCACTGCTCCTCTGGCCCCAGAAAGAGAGAAAGGACTAAGTTTGCCAGAGAACAGTTTGCGTTCTGTGACCAAAACAGTCTTTGAACAATAATCACCTGAATCATGTTTTGAACTTAATTAAAAATAATAAATATTAAAATTTAGTAAAAGTTTGCAACAATTTATACATTTCTTTAGAAAAATTTTCAAAACGTGTTAATAAGAAAATTCATTAAATTAAACAAACTTCAGTCCAAGGGTTTGAACCTTGAACCTTCTTTTAATGAAAAGGATAATATTTTAATTAAACTTGAAGTTTCTTTGCAGTAATTTTGTACTTAAGTTTGGAAATTAAAGATGGAATAAATCTTGTATTTACTTAACCATGGATACAAATTTTAAAAATATTCCTGAAATTTTATTGCCCTCAAATCTTTTATCTAAATGTAATAAAAAATGAGATAAGAATTTCCTAATTTTTTTATTTAAAAAAATTCATTATCTCTGATTTATGAAACTTGAGTGAAAAGTTGTACCCGTCATTTTGGAAGACTACATGAATTGCACATAGTTAATGAATAATGTAATTGAAACTTTTCTTAGGTGGTTTATGTGATTTTTCCCACTTAATTTTAATTAAACAAGAGCTCTTTTTTGTCTATATTTAATTATTTTCTGCAAAAGTGTCCATATTTTTAATGTAAAGTATAGAGTGGGAGACTTTTTATAATAATGAATTTGGAAATGTAAACTTGTTTATTAGGTTAGTTTTCCAAATCTTTTCTGTAGCAGAAATTTATCATAAGGTTATTTTGGTTACAATATGGTTATTTTAGTGTAAAGGACAGATAAAAGTTTTTCAGGGTATGCGGAATATGAGAATTTTAAGTTGAAATGATTTTATTTATCCTTCTATTTGTTAGCAGTATATTTTCTTAAATTTATTTTTTATTTTGTTATTATTCATTATTTATTTTGATAAACTTTTGTATGATAGTGACAATTTTACTACAATCATCCTGTAAGTTCCATGACAAATTCTTACCACAGTGGTGTAATGTACTCTTTTTCTTATGAATAGCTATTGAAAAGAGACATTTATGTTCAATAGAAACCTCTATTTTACAGGAACAAGTGAAAAACTTTTTATTGGAACTTGCTGACCATCCTAACAACAATTTACAACTACTGAGCTTCCGCCTGGATTTTAATGACCATTATAAACGCCGTGAACCTCGTTTAGTGGCTCCATACACCTACCAACACAGGCGACTCTCTGAAATGGGGCAACGTAGCTCTCTTACTGGATCTCCAGCACTCGCAGCGCAGTGGTCAACGGTCAAATGACAACAGCTTTCGCCCTCCACACCTGCTGTGATCAAGTCGGCTCTTTCAAGAAAGGTAACACTAAAACCAGCTATTGGGAGGGCCAGTGGTGTTTTGGCAGGGAGTGGTGGGGCTGGTGGTCGACCCCATGGTAAGAATAAAGTAACATTTGCAGAAGGCACAAATGATGGAACAGAAAATGGTAGACGCAACCATGACTTTGTGAAGGTTGCTCGCGCACACACAGTCAGGTGCAATGTGGATATCGAGGTAGGTACTCTTGCAGAGGATGATTTAATGACTTCAGATGTATCATTAGAACCTTTAGATCTAAATCCTTGTCCATACATAGAAGAATGTGTTCGCTCCCATGTGAGAACTCCTACTGTTGAATTGGCTACTATAGCAGACAATGGGCATTTAATAATGGAAGCTGGGGAATGGGCAGAAGGGGAAACATTGCCTAATGATAACTCAAGTAACACAAACATTGAGGACAATTGCAATTATTTAATATCTAACTCTGAGAATGTTCATAACAATAAATTTTTAGCACAAACTGATCTCATAGCATCTGAAAAACTTCCAGAGACAATTATCCCAAATGTTGCTTTAGATAATCAAGTTTACCTTAAAGAGGGTGATAATTGTGAAAACTGGAAGAAGAATCAAGTTTTAGATAATCAAGCATATCTTGATGAGCAACATTTTGAAGTTGATCAAAAAGATGTTGAAAATGCCGCAATTGAGTTTCGAGGAATTCAGAATGATAAACTTGACAAAATTCCCAATTGTGAACAAACTGAAATTAAAGATCAAACTTTGACAACTGTATCAGAAATAGCACCTGAATGTTTTGACAATAATAACCCAGATAAGAATTTGAGTCATTGTTTCAACTTTGGGGAGCTGTTTTTACCTCAAGAAAGCAGAAAGAATGAAAACATGATGGAAGATCCTTTGATAAGGATTGGGCCAAAGACCAAGGAGCAGTGGCTACCCCTATCACATACTCTACCTGCTCCCCATGTGCGTCCCAGCAGTCTAGAAGAGTTAAGTCATAGTCCTCGCTGGTTGGGGCATGGTCCTAATTTATCCAACAGCCTGCAGTCAGTACCTGAAGCAGTGGCAGCCGTGTCAACGCGAAAGATCTTTGGCAGTGCCTCACCTCTAGCACGCGCCAATGACTATCAGCCCAACAACAGTTTCATCGGCCAGGCATTCGAAGCAACGTCATTGTCTTCTGTCACCGAACAGTTTCTGTGGGGATATGAACTGTCCCTTGCCTCTCCTGATGTGGACGAGATACTGCGTGTGGAGACTGCGCAGTGGGCTGCAGCTTCTGCTATTTCTCCAGGCACGCCAAATTCAATACAAAAATCACTTCCAGAATTCCATGTAGTTGTGTCTTTGGAATCTCCGTCTCTCCACAATGAGTCTTCCTTGTCTTCAGTGTCTCCCTTGAAACCTTCCTCGGCGCTTTCATTGAAGTCCCCATCGAATTCCCCCTTTAAATCACTGGCAGAAACTCCTATCAATTCCTCCACCGAACCTCTCATCAATTCCTCCACCGAACCTCCCATCAATTCCTCTACCGAGCCTCCCTTCAATTCCTCCACCGAACCTCTCATCAATTCCTCTACGGAGCCTCCCTTCAATTCCTCCACCGAACCTCTCATCAATTCCTCTACCGAGCCTCCCTTCAATTCCTCTACCGAGCCTCCCTTCAATTCCTCCACCGAACCTCCCATCAATTCCTCCACCGAACCTCTCATCAATTCCTCCACCGAACCTCTCATCAATTCCTCTACCGAACCTCCCATCAATTCCTCCACCGAACCTCTCATCAATTCCTCTACCGAACCTCTCATCAATTCCTCTACCGAGCCTCCCTTCAATTCCTCCACCGAACCTCTCATCAATTCCTCCACCGAACCTCCCATCAATTCCTCTACCGAGCCTCCCTTCAATTCCTCCACCGAACCTCCCATCAATTCCTCCACCGAACCTCTCATCAATTCCTCTACCGAGCCTCCCTTCAATTCCTCCACCGAACCTCTCATCAATTCCTCCACCGAGCCTCCCATCAATTCCTCCACCGAACCTCCCATCAATTCCTCCACCGAACCTCCCATCAATTCCTCCACCGAACCTCTCATCAATTCCTCTACCGAGCCTCCCATCAATTCCTCCACCGAACCTCTCATCAATTCCTCTACCGAGCCTCCCATCAATTCCTCCACCGAACCTCTCATCAATTCCTCTACCGAGCCTCCCATCAATTCCTCCACCGAACCTCTCATCAATTCCTCTACCGAGCCTCCCATCAATTCCTCCACCGAACCTCTCATCAATTCCTCTACCGAGCCTCCCATCAATTCCTCCACCGAACCTCTCATCAATTCCTCTACCGAGCCTCCCATCAATTCCTCCACCGAACCTCTCATCAATTCCTCTACCGAGCCTCCCTTCAATTCCTCCACCGAACCTCTCATCAATTCCTCTACCGAGCCTCCCTTCAATTCCTCTACCGAGCCTCCCATCAATTCCTCCACCGAACCTCCCATCAATTCCTCTACCGAGCCTCCCTTCAATTCCTCCACCGAACCTCCCATCAATTCCTCTACCGAGCCTCCCTTCAATTCCTCCACCGAACCTCCCATCAATTCCTCCACCGAACCTCTCATCAATTCCTCCACCGAACCTCCCATCAATTCCTCTACCGAACCTCCCATCAATTCCTCCACCGAACCTCTCATCAATTCCTCTACCGAGCCTCCCATCAATTCCTCCACCGAACCTCTCATCAATTCCTCTACCGAGCCTCCCTTCAATTCCTCCACCGAACCTCTCATCAATTCCTCTACCGAGCCTCCCTTCAATTCCTCTACCGAGCCTCCCATCAATTCCTCCGCGGAACTTCCTTTAAAGCCATATGCATCTCATTTAGAAGCACTTGATACAATGAATAGTACTAATAAATCTTTCGCAGAATCCGAGCTTGGAGAAAATGTAATATTTAAAACATGTGCAGCACGATTTTCGCAGCATACAGAAGAAAACCTATCCGATTGTTCTGTTACGAACGACTCGAACATCACTGTCCAAAGAACCAGTGACGTGGGAGACTCCCCTTCTCGAACTGAACAAACTGTCGCGACATCGACGTTGCTTTCCGTCTCTGAGGACACTGCTAGTGAAATGGGGTTGGAAGCACAAGAGGGCTGGAGTGTTGGCGGAGCGGGAGAAGGTGACATGTGGCCTGTGGTGCGCGCGGCGGCCGGCGGAGCCCTAGAGAGTGCTGTGGAGGAAGTGCGGGCGGAGGCACGCCGCTCGCGACTCACGGGGTTGGGCGGCCCTCGCGCCGAGGCCGTTCGTCCTCGTGGGGAGGGCGTTTTCACTTCCGTGTTGCGCTCCATGCGCCGTCGCGTGCGTCGCCGGAGCGCGCGTTCTGATTCGCATACTGACCAGCGCACTGCACCGCTTGCTACCACTTGATGTTGTGTGGGGTGAGTCGTCTATTTTCTTAGATTGTTCTCCGACAGTCCACGGTCGTAACTCTGTCATATTTGTTTCCTTCTGAAACTTAGAATAAGTGGCATGAATTTTTCTAAGTTTTGACAATGTCTTCCTGTTATTAAATATATTTTATCTATCATTCAGGTCTCCAGACTACATAGTTGTATCAAATGTATAGATTAATTAACTTATTATATAAAATATTTATTTATATAATCTTTAAGAGTCAAAGTTGATCTATTGTAAAAATATTTAAGACTTTATCATAGTTACTTAATTGTTTCCTTGCACTTCATTTTTTACCTCTATGTTAGGTGACAGGGATGATGTTTTCAGCCTTGGGTCTTAATTTTATGAATTTGGCAACCATTAAGTATTATGTTGGAAATTTTTGTTGTCACATAATTCTGTCTGGGTTTTAGTGATTTGTAAAGCTAGTGACTAACAAGTTGGATGACTCTTGTTCATGAGAAAGGGATGGGGAAAAATTAGGTATATTGTGTTATGATGTTTTGGTGAATTACGTAGTCAACAAGTTGCAAAGAATCTTCTATTTTTTGTTTTATGGATAATAGTGTGTTTTTTTAAGCACTGAAGATCAAAACTAAAAACCAGCAGAATATAAATAAATTTATTGTCAAAAAGAAAAGTTAGAAAATGTGTATGACCACAAGGAGGACAATAAACTAGTTTACTCTCTGGAAGCAAGCAAGGGACCATCATATCAATTCCGATCAAGGACCCTGAGACGAAGATGGATTTAACAATTTAATGAATCTTCAGCAAATAAAATCTTGACACTTTTGTTACGACCTATCACTTCAAACGAACTTCATATCAATGAACTGCTTTCACTATTCTTTCATGCATTATACCATATTTTATCTTTTGTTATGTTACTCAATCGTGCAATATTAGCAGTATCAAAATTCAAGAAAATTTTCACATTTTTTTTCTGTCTGTCATTTTGTGTACCAGTATTTTGTTTACCTTGTAGACAAAAAAGAATGACTCATTGACTTTTCTGAAAAAATTGGTATGTAGTAAAGTTCCCTTTATTAACTCAACACTAACCTTAACTATAAAATAAAAGTTGAGGGAGATTTTGATTGTATAAACCTCGTATATGTTCATGATCCTGAAGTATCTGTTACATTTTATACTTTAACTATTCTCACGTAATTGGTTTTCACCCCTGTTGGAACTATGCTTTTAAAAATATTAGTTTTACTAATGTTATAACAAAGAATGTAATAATAACATGTATGTTTGCCACTGATTCTCTTAATGCTGTCTTAATTTGCTAACTTTCTTAAGTGCACGTATGTTTAGACATTTATTTTCTACAAACATTAATTATTTTTATTTGAATTCATCTATATATGGAATTTTTTCCTTGTATTTATGTACTTATTCTTGCAGTTTGTATGTTTTACTTAAAGGAGCGTGTCATAGACAACATCATTATCAAAGTGGTTTTTGTTAATCAAAATATTGCACAGAATGATGTTCATAAGTATTTTGAGTTCGATACCTGCTTTCATCAAAAATACTTGTTTGAGCTTCTATCCCACCATGTATCTCTCTTTCCACGTTCACACACCTCATGTGAGAAGGTTAAAAATCATTCTCACACAATCTCTTAGATAGCGGTTAACCATATACCAATTAGATAGAGGTAACAAATTAACAATGTTTCATTGAAAGAAAATTGGAGATGAGATAAGAATTTGAATTCAGGACCTTCAGTTTAACAAACTGTCCTGCTACCACTATCGTTGTTGGTTTGTTGGCAGACTGCAAATTGAATTACTAGGTGGTAAGCAGAGTTGGTGTGTGATCAAGATGGTGCAGTCAGGGGGGCCCCCCTCTTCAAACCTTCCAATACTTTGTGAGACCCTCTCCCAAAAAATAATAGTTACCCCCACATCCTTTCCCTTTGACTCACTTCCATGTCATATTCCAAAAATTTAGAAATATTTTACAACTTTATCTGTCTTTCTTAAGTATATAACAATCTGTGTGCAAAACCAATGCACATGCTTTCTCATACACTTCTAAGACACTTATTTATATAGCACACAAAACTAACTTTAGGAAGAAAAAGAGCAATCATTTTCATGCATTCTATATTAATGTTGACGACAGTAGTTTCATCTTTTCCGTATGAAATATGGGAAAGTTATTGCCTGAAAATGACTTGTTTGGTATCATTTTTCTTGGAATTTTGTGCAGATGAAACTAATTTTTTGTTTTTTATATGCACGGTATAAAAATATTTTTCACTAAGAATTAACCACTAGGTGAATCATTCCAATTGTGAATGGTAAGGATGTTTGTATGAGCGAAATATGTGTCTCAGAGCATCTATGGGTCAAGACATCTCGGAACAAAGAAATGTGGGAGGTAGGCAGCCACCTCGTGATATTTTACAGGCTATAGTTTCTAAAGCTGATATCTCCCTCACCTCGGTATATCTGCACTACTATTTGGAATTTGATATTGTGAATAAATTAGACCCATGAGGTAATAATTCGGTTGAAAGATAATATTTTCCTACTTTTGTACAGAACTTTAAAGAAAAAAATTTGAACCACTTTTGATCAAAGTTTCAAAATATACTTTAGTACAAAGGGTACTTCGTATAAAGATTAAAGATGAGAACATTTCAGGGCATGTGCATCAACAACAATCATGCTACGCTAAATACAAAATATGAATAAAATTGACTTGCCTGTTTAGCCAGATCAGTGTGTACAGATGGAAAGATAGACGGACGTATAAAATAAAACTTTCATTAAAAACAAATATTTACCACAAAATCCTGCGATGTATTTTTTCAGTTGCAATTCTGTTTCTATACCACATATATGAGAAAGTAAAAAGAATATTCATCACCTATATCCATTCTACTTATAAAGAATAAATTTAAATTATATTTCTTCAGCTAAAAATTAGTACTGTAGCAGAATGGAGTTTGAATTTTTAAAGTTTCAAGGAACGTTATGCAGATACCATATACATTCAGATTCATTTGTGCTAAACTCTGATTTTGAGGTTTTTGTTTCATTGGATTATTTCTCTGGATAAGCACCTCAAATACACGTCCCCAACTTCACTTGTAAGATATAAAAAGAAAGAGGATGAGGCAATTAGCAGATTTGTCACTCAATTTAAAGAATCGTAGACCAGGAAAATCCTCAATGTAAATGTTACATAATTTGTAACGAGAATAGGTGTGCATGACTGCAAATGTTCATGAACAATATTTATATTAAAGAAGCCACTATCAACGTGCAATTCGAGAAATGACAGTTTTGATCTGTTCTTACTTTAAACCACGTGCTGCAATGCTTGAAGCTTTCTTAGACTACAGATCACAAGATTCACTACTGTTGCTCTTCACTTCAGTTATTTTGATTATTACATATTTTCAAAATTTTGAATAGGTATTCATGGCAAAGTTCTTTCCACTTGTAATATCTAACAGTTCAACTGAACAATTATTCCAATCTAGGCTTTCTTGTACAGAGTTTGTATCTTAGGAATGATTCACAAGAAACGCAAAACTGTTATCAACACAGAAAAAATTCATTAATTCCATGCAAAGCAATAAAACAATAACACACAGGCTTCTGAAAGGTGAAACATGGAAAAATAGACAAGATACAAAATTGAGCTCTGACCTTGATCATAAACTAATACACTGGAGGTATAGAGCAATGAATCTTCAGTGCAAAGAACAAGGAAATGCTGTTTTCTAGATTGACTTTCTGTTGTGTAATCTTACCATTTACAACATTGTCACTTCTTGGTTCACAGGAATGCGATGAGTCTTTCAGTCTTTTGATAGACACAGGGTGACTTCCCAGACCTTATTTCACACTGGTGTCTACTTATTCAGCAGTCTCGATAGTTCTCTGCTCAGCATGATTTTTGATTTCATCAGTTTTGAAAATGAAGTGAAATGATTTATCATGTTAAAATGTCTGTAAAGTTTCAAAATTAATATGACATTGTTATGATTGTTATTTTAATACATGCCATTATAAGAAGTATTTTTATTATGTAATATTCTAAATTCCCAAAAATCTCCATTTATCGAAAAATGTTTAATGATGCAGTTTGCATCACTACCTCTCCATTCTGTGGGCACCCCTGGGTGAAGTGGTAACACATTATTGTTTAAAACTGAAGGCACTGGTCCTTTCTCCCATTTTCATGCTATGAAACATAGTTCTAAATTATTCTGTTTCAAACATGCTCTATACGTAGCTAACCTGTGTCTATCTCCTGTTCTAATTTCTAAAATGGGTATGAGGTATTAGTATGGATACAGATCGAGATAGAGAGATGGGCATTGAGAAAATTGAGGTACTTCTCAGAAATTCTATCAATCCATGACACTGATATATTTTACATTTTTGTCACTGGGCCACCAAAAACATATTGCTCCTGCAAAATACCGGAAAATTTCTTTGTGTAATAATAATGTAGAAAATTTCGGACTGTGAAATAATAATTCATTGTTAATTTGGAAAATATCATTGCATATATAATCTCTCCAGTGTCTTCTAGTTGAAGGTGAAGGTTAAAATGACTTTTATTTATATATAT
>NNCF01128817.1:57520-109665 GCA_002313205.1 Laupala kohalensis | reverse complement strand
ATATATTATATATTATATATTGTTATCTATAAAACTATTCATTTACAAGAAGACAGTAGTGTTCTTTTATTTCCAAGATTTTCTTCTGTTTGTTGGGCATGTGCATATATGTGTGTGTGTATGTTTGTTTTATTTTCAAGTTTTTGAAAGATATGTATTCTGTATTGAGCCCAGGAAGCGTAGGGATACAAGTTTGACTCCTGATCAGGTCATTTGTTGACTTGAAAATTTGACATATGTAATTGTGTCATTGTGACAAGTTTTATCCCTTTGTTAGTTACGAATATTTTTTCTAAACAATCTGCTCCTAACACCTGGTATGTATACAAAATAAAATGATTTATTTAATTAGATTATGCAAAATAAATTAAATAAAATTTTTAAAGAAACTAAGTTTCAAGTAATAAATTCATTGTTAGTTTAAACTCTCACTAATATGAGGTCACTGTTGAAGTAGTATTCTTATATGCTTTTTGTTAGGAAAAGATGTGTAAAATTCCAGGATGGAAGTTTTTATTCTAAATTGCTGCCACCGTAACTACCGTAAATACTGCCTTGTTCTCTATCAAATTATTTTGTATTCTTTACTTTGCTTAAAAGGACTCTTAATTTGTAAAGTGTATATTATTTCAAATAACAAAAAATAATCCCGGTATCTAATAATTAATCAACTATAGGATGTAGATCGTTGGTCTTCAACATGTCTCAAATAAACTAGCAGTATTATAACTACTCTTTTTGTTGGTGAATCTACTTTCCTCAAGTTAAATTTGAAGTTAATTGGAGGTGTTTGCATTGAGTTGCTTTATGTATGTATGAAATATTGATGACCAGGACCCGGATTTTGATGACCTAAAAAATATTTAAAAAATTATCAATAAAATGATAATTTTTTTTCTTCTCTTCTGAGTTTGACAGCACAATACTTACTTCTGTAATGTTACAACTGAAATTAAAAATTAATATTAATTTAAACTCACAAATTTGCATGTTCTAGGAAGATGAACGTATAAAAAAATCTACCTTATACAGAATTATTGCAGTAGGTAACCAGCAGCATGCGCAGGTTCTCAAAAGTTAGGGAATGTCTGTTGTCGGGAAGCACATTTTTGTACTGTGAGAAAGTCCTTTCCACATCCGCTGATACAACTGGAGCATACATGAAATATGGTAAATCAATTGCAGTGAGATCTTCTTCAATGCAGGACGTATCAAATGTTTCACCAGTTAGCACTTGAGAAATGCGACACAGAGTTTTGTATCCAGAGTTTTTATCAAGAACATTTTCCACTTTTTTAGATAACCTTCTTCTAACTCCTCATTCTACACGTTTCATATCAGATGCAATTTTGTTAACTAGAGTTAGAGAACTTTCCAGACTTGCACCTTTCTCCTGTACACGTGTCATTCCTTGTGTTAAGCTACTGAAATTTGCCTTTATGAAGGCTAGCTATCCTTCAATTTCACTGTTTGAAGAAAGTGTTTTAGCCATATCAATTGCAGTAGCATCTTCAGGATATAGTCTTTCGATAACACGCTTCACCATCTTGAAATGATCGCTAAATAATATATTGCTGAACCTATCCAGGTACCCCATTGGATGATGACAGGTTCTGGTGGGAATGGAATACTGGGAGCCATGGACTTGAAGAGCAGTTTACAAGAGGGAGCCTTGACAAAAAATTTCTTCATCTTTGACACTAGGCAATCCACTTGAGAAAAATGTGCTCTAACTTCCTCTTTCACCCTATGCATGGCATGTGTTAAGCTAGTAATGTGCACCATTTTAGGGTAAAAAGCTTGTATTGACTTTTTTGCTTTCACAATGTATGGTGCTGCGTCAGTCACAAAATGCAAGACGTCATCATTTCTGGTACCCTCAGGCCACAACAAAAACATACATTTTTCAAAGAATCTACAAGTTGTGGAGTGATTAACAATTTCTAATATCTTACTTGTAAGCAGAAACACTTCACCTGGTCCATCGATCTCCAATATACCAATGATAATGTTAGCCACGAAACGATTTTCTACGTCACTCGTTTCGTCAATGGATACAGAAATCTTCTTTCCATGTACTTATCCCCGTATCTTGTTAATGGTGTTGTCGTAACATTGTGACAGATAGTTCTTCTGAAGAGTTGATTAGTCTGGGATAGGACGTCCGAAATGTAGTTCCAGAAAACTCTTCAATTTAGCATTGTTCAATGTCGAAAATGAGATGTTTGCAGGAATTAAAACTTCACAATAGTCTCTATAACAATCTGACAATTTATTCTCCTTCATGGATACACTTTGTTGCCGTAAAAGTTGCGTGGATTTCTTCTTACTTACAAGTTGCACTGCCCGTATATGCTTATCGCTACCCACATGTCGCCGAACAGTGAATTATTTTTTTTTGGCTGGTACCTTTGTTTCTCACATCTTACAAAATAACACTTCACCATCTTTAGAGAAAACATCATCTCCAAATTCAGGTATAATCTGACTTAAATAACAAGATTTAGATGGCTTTATTTTAGGCATAGCTGAAACTACGAAAACTGAACTAAACATCAAACTTTTCTCTCAAAAAAACCTGTACATAACTAAATCTGTGACAATGAAAATAACGGATCAAACGCTTGCCTTCCAAGTTTCACGTTATCGAGTGGCCTTTTTTTGCTACCACAGGCACATTGGAAATAGGAAATTGCTTGCTGCGACAACAATATGTATGGTACAGGTAAGAAATCGACTCTCAACACGTACATTGTCAATATCCAATTATTACATTTGATTAAAAATAAATGTTAAATAATTTAATAATTTTAGTTAATCTAATTTCTTTCAAAAAAGAAAGAGGGGCCAGAAGAGGGATAAAAATGCAAAAAATGACATAAAAATTGGAAAAATGACCTTTAACTTCAAAAGCAGAAAATATGACAAAAAAATGCCCAATAAATTTAATATTTTAATAACCAGAGATTCGTGTTCAGGATTTTAATGCTTAAGAGCAATACATACTGCATAAGGAAATGAAGATGACATGTAATCATAATCCAGACCCTGTTGATGACTAGGTGGAAAAGAACCAATTTTTGTTTCATGTATCCACATGTGGAGAAAGGTGTAATAGTTTGGAAATGGGGTTGAACCAGCAATTGAATCCTGGATTTTTTTCTCTAAAGATTTCTTTCTGAAACAAAGCATGCTTCTATACTGTGTGATATTCTAACATTATACTTTAATAAATTAGATTTTTGAGTTGTGAAAACAGGGAATTTGCTTACTAATTTTCTGCAGATAAGACCTTTTGAGTAAAAGAAGTTCACGATGGCTGAATTAGATTTTGCTTGATTTTAAAGTCATATTGTTGTGATGTTTATTTTCCATGGGTTTGAAACATCTTAAAATCAGTATTGAATAATTCTGTTTTATATTTTGTTTCAATGAAACATCTATAATGTTTGAGTGATACTATTTGTCTTCCCCTTGTACTTTTTTAAAATAATTATGTGGGCTTAAATAGTGACAAAATAATAATTTATTTAATCTTGAAGTATTGTTTAGAAGTAAAGATTAGTTGTTGGTAGACAATGAATATTTAAATTATAGTTTCATATTTCTTATATATGACTGCTGACAAAATTATGAATATTGACTCAAAAGGTTGTATAGGTTATTGATTTTTCTATTATACACTACATATTGTGAAGATTTCCTTTTTGATATAGATTACAAAAACTTAAAAATAAATCATGATCATCTATGGTTGGATTTGTTTGTGCAAAATTTTTAATGAAGTTGTTATGAAAATGGAGTAAGGGAGAAGGGGCAAGGCGCACATTCTATGTCAATAAAGAAAAATAGTGTTTTAGCTAGTTTCATCTGAATGAGCTCTTATCTTTTTTTTGTACTAATACGATAATATTATCCTTACAAAGTATAATAATAATGTAATAATATTTTATTGAACCACATAGATCATAACAATGATGAATGGCAAGTCATAGTACTAACAACAATAACAATAATATATACATATAAGAATAACAACAATATAATAATTTTAATACATATAACCATATTCATTTAACTTAGGCTATGTAGAAGTTAACATAAAATACAATTATTTTCTACTATTACAGAATATTAACATTATTTAGGCTAGGGTTATTAGGTATCTATGGTAGGAATTCTATTATTTTACTTTTATTTTATTAATTTATGTCAAGGTCTATATTTATACTAAAACAGTGTAATTTAATGTTGTTAGATCTTTTCCTGCATCATGGGTCACCTTCTCCACCTTTGTTCTAATGATTACCTGCAACAGATTGTATGTCATACATTAGTTATTGTCATTAAGGAATTCTTGTACAATGTTATAGAGTTTCTATTGTAAGAATTGTTTGAGTTTTGTTTTGAATGGGTTCAGTGTATTGATGTTTTTAAGGTTTGGTGGTATCACATTATATAGATATATACATGCATTATGAGTGCTTTTTTGGCTAAGAGTGGATGTTATCTATGGTTGATGGATATTTCTGGCCTGTCTAGTTTAGTGAACATGAACAGTGGAATTAAATCTGTAGAGTAGTCCTTTGTTTAGTAGATCCTTTTCAAAGTTTCAAAAATGTACATGCGTGGCCGTGGAAGTATTTTCAACTTTTCAAATAATGGTTTACACGAAGAAAGTATATTAGTATTGGTAATTGTTCGTATTATTCTCTTCTGTAAACTAAAAGTTTGTTTTGTTTCTGGTGCTTGTCCCCAAAATATTATACCATATTTTAGAATGGAATGGACATTTGCATAGTAACTGTTCAAAGGGTATCTGTGGTGCAATGTGCTGTAAGAACTCTAATGGCATAGTTTATTGTGCTGAGTTTCATATTCAGTGTTTCTAGGTGACAGTTCCATTTCATGTTATCTTGTATAGTAAGTCCCAGAAACTGTGTTGTTTGTTTAAAGATAAGGTGCTTACCATTCAATTCGATGTTAGGTGTGTGCTGTTTAGATGAATGAGGATTATGGAAAGAAACTATGCAAGTTTGTCAGTGTCTATTATGAGTTTATTTTGTTGGAACCATTGGATTAGGGTGGCGACAGTGGATTTGGTGGTGTTAAGTAAGTTTTCAGCAGTTTTGGCACAGAATAAGATGTTTGTGTCATCAGCAAAAAGTACAATTTTGTGGTTTTTGATGATGGATGGGATGTCATTAATGTATAGAAGAAATAGTATGGGTCCCAGGGTGGACAGGTATCATTATTGTATCCTATTCAAGTGGTGAGGTTTAAGTTTTGATTTCATACACTTCTTGTATGTTATTGGAATGTGATTAAATAGATTACAACCAAGTATCCTGGGCAAGTTTTTCAGCACTACATAAGATATTCTTGGATATAACTAGAAATTATTGTAACAGCATTTATCTTGTCATCTCGAGTTTTATTGGTAAATTCTCTTTTAGGTAAACCAAAGGGTATTAGCACAAGAAATATTTTTTAAATAATTAAATAAAACAGGACCATTATCTCATTTATGGGAAGATAAACATGAAACTTTATTTTTAGAACATGAGGTTATTTTATTAACATTAGACAAAAATAAATTAATTTAAAAATTAGCTGGGAATTCAAAAACTCAAACCTTGCTGTTAAATTGGATACTCAAATTATCCATTCACTTCCTACTTGTCTCCATGAAGCTATTTCGGTATATTTTAGCTGAAAGTGATAAACACTTCCTTGGGAAAAAGTAGTTCTAGATTTATAGTAGTAGAAGTATTAATTACTAGATTAGTAGTAGAAGAATTAATTCATTAATTTATTGTGTTCTTATGTTTTGTATAATACATTTTGTGTGTGCATAGAGTTAAATTTTATTTATTGTCTGAATGTATTTTGTATTATTGAATTTATAAAATCAAATAATAATTTAATAGTTAGCTTATTTCTTTTAGTTATGAAGATGTAATGATTCAATTATTTATTTATTTATTGAGTACATATTGAGTGATGATTCAAAACAATTTAGTCTAGGAACTAGAAAAGTATCATTGATATGTGTAGTTAAGTATGATGGTCAAACAAAAGTGTTCTTTTGAATGCAGTTTAGTAGTGAAATACACATGTAAAGGGAATCACAGAATCTCTTGATTAGAATGTTAAAATCTAATTCATAGATTGTAAATATTTAGAATTGCCAGATCTAAGGAGAAAAAGATTTAATAATTTATTTTAAAATAAATTTGTACATGAAATATGGGTGTATAGAAATTCCCTGAACTTTAGTTCAATATCTGACCCTATCTGGGATGAAATATGTTGATATATTTTGCTTAGATCCGACGACCTATAAAACATCTGACATTCTGACACAATATCTGATATTGTCTGCAATAACGTGAACCTTTGTACAAATGTGTTAATGAATCTCTACAATTATAAAGAACTTATAATTTAAAAATTTGTTAATTCATTAATTGAAGGACTCCTTGAAAAAGTAGCAATGATGTTCTAAAATTACATTACAAAGTAAAACATGTTGCTTGTATTTGAATTAATTAGCACCTTTTATTTTTTTGCTAATAATTGCTGGTATTACTTAAATAAATTTTATTTTTTTATGTATATGGAATATATTTGTTGAAGTTACTTATAACATTAAGAACTTTTATTTTTAAAATTTGTTTGATGAGGTCGTGATGATGATACTTTGATTATTTTTTGTTAAATGAACATCAAAATAGTATCTGTAGGTACAATTGGATTTGTCTGCTTTCACCTGATAATAAAAAACCGTGATAGTAGTGACTCACCCCAGAAGAACTAGCAAATATCAGAGCCACTTACCATTACTACTTTTAATGGTAGGTCATGTATTGTTGTATGTACCTCTGTGTGTGCCATGCACTTGCATAATCCATGTTATAGAGTTTACCATATTACTTATCCATGTTTTCTAAAAGTGTTTGTGCCTTGTGCAACTCAGTGTTGAATCCTGAGTATATTTGTAAAATTCTGTTGGGTAAAATTCTGTAAAAGGAATTTGTTGTGAACTGTATTCCATCTGCAGGTGACAATGCTGTATTGTGTTCTGTATTAAATGTTCAACATGTGCAATAGTGTATGTATAATATAGAATTCATAATGGGATTTAATTATTTATTTCCATTTTATTTTATTCTTTTATTTTGAAGTGTTTTTAATTTACTTAATGTTTTAATTCCCAAAATTTTTATTTATTTATTTATTTTTTGTTTTGTTTTGTTATTTTTTCCCAGATGGAAATTCAAGCATTGAGATGAATCTATAAAGAATCTGCACCAAACAGGTTCCTTCTTTGACTGAAGATGAGTTTTTTTTTTGTTTTAATATATTATTAAGTGCTTCATTTTATTTTATTTCATTTTATATTCTACTGTCTTAAAATTTTGTATAATAATTATGGTAATAATTGTTAATATCTTATTAATCACGTATATTGTGCATCATATTAAACTGTTTTATATTTAAGAATAATGTATATATAATAAACAAGTTGAGAAGTCTTATATAAAACAATGAATGTGAAGTTAAATGTTTGTATTAATAATACTGGAAAGTAACAAATTTGTACTTTAAAATGTTAATATAATGTTCTTTTACATTATGATTATCATGTATTATGGACTACTACAGTTTTTTTTTTCCTTAGTGCTCTAATTTATATTCTGTAATTTTTCTTCAATGTACTTGACACTTGAAACATGAAATCCTTTAATTGTTTATTGTCTTGTGAGATAAACACATTTCTTAAGTTTGAATTCTAAAAATTGATTTTTGAAGTGTCTCATTACTGACTTTTGTTGAAATATCTTTGTGATGTATGGATAACTGAAAGGAAATGAAAACTCAGTTTGACTTAGGAGAAAAAAAAAAATTAAGTGGTGCTAACGAACTTCAATTTTGTATCGTATTTTTAGGAGTGTAGGAAATTTCTTTGTTTAGAAATCAAGTTAATGTTATGTTGAAAGGCTGAAATTAATTATTCTTTACATGTCTTCATACAAGACATAAATTAATATGGAAACTAAAATTAATTTTCAGAGTGTAGAAGATTATAAGGTGTTTGTATGCATTCAAAACTAGGAATAAATGTCAAAAAGTAGTGGCATTATGTACAATAACAACTCGTCTTTGATTTTGAAAGCCTATGGTTTATTTTTAAAACTATCAAGACCTTTATGCATTGTGAAGTTTTGACTGAAGTACCCGTTAACAGAATACTTCACTCACAGGTATGTCCCCATCCTTACTTTAACAAACCCCTATATGCACATGGTGCCACATGTAATGAAGACCTGACATGTGTTTCCAAAATTTGTATGTAACAAAAACTACAATTGAATTATGCTGTCCAGTATACAACTCAAAATAGAATCAATCTGATATAGAAAATTATACAGTTTATTTAAATGTATGCATCATACATGAATTGTATTCTAAGGAAGTAATAAAGAAGTTTCTGGAAATATGTAAAAAAAAAAAAGAGTAGTTTTAAATGATTGAAAATCGATAAATAACTTGCTTAGTATTGTATGTGTAAAACATGTTACTACAACTATTCAAAATGATGAGCATTCCTTTATATAGCTGTAAGAGGAGCATGTGATCTTAAAATTAATTTTAAATCAAACCCTATTATAAATTCTTAAACCAACAATTACTTTTAGTATAAATTTTCATTGTTTATAAAGAAACATAAGGTCCTATAAAGACATTGTAATTTGTGAATTCGTAATGAGAAATTTTGGCTTCCTCCTCTGGTCTGTAGTTACTTAACCAAATCTTCATAATAAATAGATAAGAATAAGAATAGTTAGCTACATGTTAGAATACAATAATCAACAGAATACCAACAAATTTGTATTTAATAGAATACAATATATTGTTTTTAAATCATAAGTATTAAACTACTATAAATTTGAGATTAATTATTACAATTGTATTAATGAGNATTAAACTACTATAAATTTGAGATTAATTATTACAATTGTATTAATGAGATTGCTATTCCTAGGCCAGAGCCTAGAGAGCGTATACCTAAAATCTGCTCCTACCCAAAGGGAATCTTGAAAGAACCCTATCCAAGATGGCGATACTGAGTAAATAAACAAAACCATGCTGCGGTTGAGTACAGATAAAAATAAACTTACATGAAGAATAATAAACAATAATAGCATGCAGGAAAAAAGTTGAAATTTAATTATTTATTTAAAATATACCCCTACAATGGTTTAATAAAGTGTAAGAAGAATTGATGTATTTCTTTACAACAACAAAAAACATTTCATGGGAAATTGAAACTTTTTAACTCTTGTAAATATCAATGAATTCTTTTTTACATTGTAGAACCAATGGTATGATTGGTTGATTTGAACAGATTAAAATTTAGTAATATCTTTTATGTTTTTGGAAAGAGAATTATGTAGAATGATTCCCAAGTGATATAGCCCAAATAATACTATTTTTGTTCTGAATTGTATATTGGTTTGATACAGATAGTTTCCTCGAGACTTTGTTGCATGGCTTGTTGTGTCCTTTCTCGTCACCAATTATTGCTATTTATTTGCAGCTGATACACCTCGATACGAAGGTGCTAGAACTTATTTTGAACAAAGTCTGTGATAAAGGGGAACCTTGGGGTACACTTTCAGTAATTGTATGACTAGACAAGAGAACTGAGTTAGTCTGATTTTAAATTGTGTTACTTTGTCGAATACTTTTGATGTCTAGAAGAAAGCTAATGTTTGTGCTGTCCAATTATACAGAATATATAAGAGAAGTACTATAATCAGTTGAAATTTTTTTTTTGAGATTTCTTTTGATCTTAATGAATTGGCTCCAGGAGAGAGTATTTTCAAATTTTAGCGATGTCCAATGTACGTATATATGTTCCCCCGATAACCCAAGAACGAATTAATTGTAAGGCTCCGTTTTTAAGTGGAAGGTTTATCTAGGGAGTGTGGTACATAGGCGGGGCGCCGTGCTTTCAGCACGGGTAGCGAGGCCAGTCGGCAGTTCAACCATACGCGCCGAGCGGAGACGCGTTGGTTTGCGGGCGGTTGCGGGCGGCGCGACGACTAGGGAGGGAGAAGATGCTATAGAATACAAGTACTCGGGTGCCGAATTCATTTAATATAATCAATAAGTTATAACTAATAATATGCAGCCTAATATAATCTGCGAGTTATTGGTATGTATAGATATTGAGCTTGCTTCCACAGTGATTACGTATAGTATGCAGACAGACAGTAGACTTGCTCCTACCGTGCTTGAGGCGGTAGTCGAGTTTCAATACCCGAATTTAGAGACTAATATTCTAATTCCAATCATAATCCGAAAGTCGTTCCTAAGTTGTCAGAAATGGTGGAGGCTGGGCCAGCAACCCTTCATCTCAAGGGAGAGCCGTAACTCACCAGCAGTGTCGAGCTGAGATTGCGGCAATACGCGGGCTCTCCATTGTTGCGAGTACGGGGTTCAGCGTCTTGCAGAACTCTCGTGACGGCAGCTTCTGACTCCCCCTTTTGGGTTTGCCCCTTTTTTAAGTTGATGTCCCGAGGTCAACCCGCAGCTCAACCTCGAATGTACGTGACCACAGAGAAGATAAAACAATGAAAGTTATACGTTTGCAACCTTCACTACCTGCTGCCTCGGCAAGGACTTCACCTTGCAGCGGAATTTTGCATCACTTCCAGTTGTCACAATTGTGACATACCCAGGAGTGACAGAGTTTTGAGTCAAATCTAAGTTGGCGCTTACACTCCTCCCTTGCTTCAAAATGAGTGCAGGTCGCGAAGCGGCGTGCGGTTATTCAGAACCCCGGAGGGGTGGTGCCGAGGGAAACGATATTGACCTTGACTAGGAATATCGTATGAAACATATTTTTTTCTACTAAAAATAGGAGAAGAACAAATAATACATGCAGCAACCAGGGGATGTCCACAGGGTTCTGCAACATGACCACTATTCTGGAACGCTAAAATGGACTTAAATTACTACAATGACAATGGGGTGAAATTCGTTGCGTATGCAGATGACTTGACTGTAATAGTGGAAGGAGACAATAAAACGGAATTACAGGATGGAGGACAAAGGATGATGCAATATATGGAGACACTTTTCGANATATAAATTGAAACTGTCCATAAACAAGACAAAAATAATGTAGTTCGGTCACAGTTGTGCTAAAAGAAGAAATCCAATGATAAAATTATTTGACGAAAGAATAAAATTCACAGATCATAAATATTTAGGACTTGTGATAGATGAAAAATTACTGGTTACAACACACACTGAATATGTAGGGACAAAGGCGAAGAAAATATACCATTGACTACTAAGAGTTGGTTTGAATACGTATACAACAACAACAAGAGAAGATACATTTGTATAACAGGGTAATCAGGCCAATTTTGCCGTATGGATTACCAGCATGGGGAAACAATAGCAAAGCAATATATATAGAGAAATTTAAATGCAGTACAACGTACATGCTTATTAGCACTAGGGGGAGCATTCCGAAGTGTCACAGGATGCAGTAGAGGTGATATATGGAATAATGCCACTTGATTTGTATATTGTGAAATTGCAATATAGAAGATATGTTAAACAAAATGGACAGACGAATATTGAGGGAAAAGAGATTAAAAGAGGAGACAAAGGATGGAAGGAAGCAATAATGCAAGACGTTCTAGCAGCATGGCAAATCAGATGGAGGAAGTCATGTAAGGGGACAATAACATATGAATATATTTCAGATGTAACATTCTCATATAAAAGGGGGAAAATGGTTCAAATTAAACCCAAACCTAATAGAAAACATGACGGCATGGCAATTCAATAAGCACCTAATGGATAGACATATACGAGAGAGCAGAACGTCATTGAGGAGAAGCAAAAGAGATGTGAACACCAACTCTGGGATTGCCCACAGTATGGACATGAACGAGGAAACTATCTCAAACTAATGAAACAACAAGGCCTAGACGTAATACATAATAAGACAGCTCGAATTAACATGGAAGAGAGATTTCATGAGATTAGAGATACGCAACGAAAATACGAGTAATAAGAGACGTGATAAAAGAGGATTATGATAGTAGATGAGCGTCTGCCTCCACGTGGCAGGGACGGTAATATTGTAAATCATTGTGTGCATCACAACAGCAGTGAGATGCAATAAAGGAACAAAAAATAAAATACAGACTAGTTATAATAAAGAGCCTTGTAATGACATGGTTGAAGGCAAGGCGGTCAACGAACCTACAGGACAAAATGAATGAATGTGTGGATTTATAAATCTATTATGTATATTGTATATGTGGTTAAAATAAATTTTTTTTTAAATGGACGTTTGGCACCCCCGGAGTGCGTCTGACACACCATCGGTGTCAGCACCGTGCCTGAATTCTTTGTGCGAGATCTTTGACATCCTCTTTGCTCCGCCAAGAAAAGAGCAGTGGCCTCACAGGTCACTACGACAACAATTACTATCACAGAATTCTGGACTAGCAGAACCTGCGAGTTATAGATGAACCCAACGAAATGAGCCCCTGGATTTGATGGCATTACCCATGAGATGGCTCAGAAAACGATAGATTTAGTATTAGAGCTAGTGTATATATATTTTTTGTATTAGAGCTAGTGTATATATATTTAGTGTATATTTCATTAATTAATCATATAAATTAGCTTTGTTTTGGCGTCAAAAATATGTTGAACGAACGACATTGAGGGACCGAAGCACCACTCATAAAGGAAAGTCGTCGGGGAGGGGGAGGGGTGCCTCCTCACTCAACTAAATTTAAATGGGAGCCGTTGGGGAGTGTTTGTGTGAAAAATAATACGCAGCTTGCTGGCAAAGAATAACAGCAACGGAAATTTTAGGAGGGCGCGGTAGATCAAGCTTCAACATGCTAAGACTCGTCAGAAAAGGTTTTATGGCTTTAAAGAAATTGCAGGCGGCGTGGGTCAGAAAGAGTCCAGACGGTTGGGATGCTGGGAAGTTAAAGGGTCATTGGGGGCGCGAGGTAAACAACATACGTCGTTGAAGTTAAAAACCGTTCAGAGACAGCGGTTGAGAAACGTTAGAAATGAAACCCAGAGATTGGCTCAGCGCGTAACGAAACGCACTTAAAATAACCAATCATGACTGACGCCCAGAAGGAGGGATTTCGATCGTATTGGAGGCGTCAGTCATGTAACGGTTCAAATTTGAGAAGTTTTGGAAATGGAAAGACGGGCATAGTGGGAGAAAAGCCCATTTATACGGCTGCAGAAGCGAAATTCAGATATCATATAATTTTCTTATTCGAGACGCTCATATCTGACACATTTGTTCGAAGAGCAGATGCTCATTACGTTTATTACCAACGATTTGAGTCGGGCAACGATGTTTCTTGTTCGTACGTCACCTGATGTCATCCTGAAGCGCTTAGCTCGGTGAGAAATTCGCAATCGGCCGAGTATTCCATTCATGACGGGTTTTTCCGGAAACTACGGGCGCGCCAGTTCGAAGAACGGAGCTCACTTACGAGAATTCATGACGTCATCTGCCAGGAGTCGCCCGGAACCAGGAAACCAGTCCGGGAGACGTCCGAAATGCCCGTGCCATTGCACTCACTGCTGAATTAATCTGTCACCTGAGTTGAGGTATTTGGTACCGTTGGTTGCATCCAACGTTTGTTGTCATGCGCTGTTGCGAGAAGAAGATAAGTGTGGTATTTGTTGTTGATGAGGGCCCAAACTTTTGAACTGTTGAATTTTTTGATTCGTGTAAAGTGGCCAGTTGTAAAAGAAAAATGTAGTCCATTTTGATTTTCAATGTAAATAGTAAATGTAGACGTGTTTCAAGAAGCCAAATTTGTCTGTAAATTCAGTGTCATTTGTATTTTGATGTTTTGGAAAAATTAGTTCAATTTTGTTTGGTAATTTAAATTGTTTAAATGTAAATGTTTGTTTAGAAGCCTAACTCGGCAGTAAAATCAGTGTAACTTGTATCTTGTGTGTTAGGAAACATCGTGTGTTTTTGGGGGTTGCATGGGTTTTTTTCTAATGTATATTTAATTGTTTATAATTAAAATTAATGAGTTAATTTGTTTCTCAAGCGTTTTCCTGTGAAGGAGCCCCAGTATGATTTCTTCTCTTAATTAAAAAACTCGAACCCAGTTATGAATAATCCCTGAGAAAGGGCTAGCCAAGGCAAATATCTAAAATTCAATGGTTCTATGATTGTACTTAGGTACATATTTTATTGTTATGTATATATGTGTGTGTATGTGGGTGACAACAGGATATTGATTGAATCACGGTAGAAGCATGAAAGTTTCGAGGACTATGTCAACAAGATAAGTGATATCAGAAAGACGCGCAGATATAAGTTTTCGCAAAAAATAACAACGAAAAGTAGAAAATTAAGAGATCCTCTTATTGCTTAAGCAATGGTGACGAGGGGGCCATGTCAAATGAAATGAAAAAAAGATGAACCCAACCTCTTGATTCTGAACATCGAGGGTTTGTTGCTCCGGGTGCCTGAGAGCATCCTCCAGTCGATGAAGACGGAAAGTAGGTTGTAAATGGCGAAGTTCTAGGGTTGCCTGGATTTTTGAAAGATTGAAAGTAAAATTAAGGAAGGAAGAAGCGTAATAGGCGGAGCGACCACCGTTCTCGAAGGCTTGGGGATAACGAAAACATGGTTAGAATGTGGGGTCAAGGATATTGTGGGAGATGAAGCCTAACATCCAGCTGGAACAATGACTTCTGGTCTCTGCAGCGAGAAATGAGAAATTTCCATTTGTCCAGGAGAAAGCCTAGAATTTGGCCAATGGAGGATGAATTGGATTTTTTGGGGTAAACTGTACAGTCAGTTATTACTATGATACAAAAGGGTATAGGATTGTGAATGAGCCATGCATAGCATAAAAGTCCCGCTGCATTCTTGTCCCCTCTGAAAAGGGCAGCCAGACATAGTGATTGAAGGAAGAGTTGCGTATTCCTTGGCGGACATACTCGGATGATATCTTCGTGCACTCTGCCAAGTCCCCCTACTCCAATTCCATGAAGACTGCACGGTCCTCCGTGATGGCTAAGTATGGCTACTCAATGTTTAGGGTAATGGTCATACAGGAATTCGGTAAAGGAGTTGGAAGAGGCACCCGATAAATGTGAAAGATGCGACGTGGAGATCGTAAACGGATCTCGGCAAATATCCGGAGTTTGGAGGAGACTACCGCCACGTGGACACGAGTAAGGCAGTAGTACGCTGGAAGACTAGACGGGTTGGGAGGAAGGTAAATCCAGATCTGAATTGAGTTGAACATGTATCCCCTCTTAGATTAACAAAAAAATTGTTAGGGGGAGAAAATATTCTGACAGCCTATTCTGCTTCAGCTGGGCTCACCCTGCAGAAAACTAATTTATTTCAAACCCTATGTCCCAGGTAACATCTCCAAGACGAAGATGTCCACTTGAGCGATTGCCTGAAGAATTTGTTGAAGGCTCTTCTGGACGGAGTTGGTAAATCGCGTGATTTGTTCCTGCAGCGAGGAATGGGCGGAAGACAACTTCTGGATCGGATGGAAACTTCATTTCTAGTTTTTGCTAGCCTAACTTTAGGATCGTTGCAACCATAATCATAAGAGCGTAAGCCTGTAGCGTTCGTTATTTTATACTAGTTCTCCCCGCCAGAGTCCCAAAAACTTAGAAATGAACTCCACCTTTTTCTGACGTCATGATTTCTGTCCTCCAATGGCAATCGATTTCTATTACCCTTGAGGTATCTCTAATAGGTCAGTCACCAAGTGACGTAGAAAGGTCCTCAGCCAATAGCAGTATTTGTTAATACCCCTGCTTCTTTCTTTCCGAAAATCTGTTTATCCTCCAAAAAGTTCCTATTAGCTTTGACAATTCGTTTAACTTAGATCATAAAATTTTATGAGTGTCGTCCCAACGAAACCAACTTATTTAGAAAGATCTGGCAAATCTCACCAACACCTCTTTCCACTACAAGCCCCCAAAAATTCCTTTGAATGGTCATTTTCCCACACCATTTCGTTTCCGAATATCGTCCGCTGGCACGAAATTTCTAATTGGGTTCAACCCGACTGTTATTTATACAAGGCCTATTTTGCCCTTCTTAGTTCTGCGAAACAAAGTATCCCTATGTCATTCTAGCCATATGGCTCCCCCAAAATTCATAATTCGCCTTGTGACACATTAACGTCACCCCTCAAAGTGGCACGTGCGCCGACCACACTGCGTCCCTTCGAACCGGTGAAGTCAACATTCCTATCTTGTCGTTCCTTCAAGAATTGTTATCATTTTCCACATACTTCAATTATTGATGACAGCTAATTTCGTGTCTCTTTCACTTAAGAAATTTCTATTCCAATTTCAAACACAGACCTTCGCAATAACGCTTAAATTTTATTTTGTTTCAAACCTCGACTGAAAATGTTTTCCTAACCAGTATATTTTTGTCACGTCATCTCTGAGGGCACATCAGACNCAGCTTGCCACCCGGATCGCTTCTCGCCGCCAAACAACATCCCTTTCCGAATTCTTTAAAATTCCACCAACATGGCTTTCATATTTCTTCTGCGTGTTCCGAACAACGAAAACTATTTATTTGTCATAATTTATGTGTGTGTGTCTGAAACTTTTCATCAATCCGAGCATTAGGAACACTACTTTTATAAATGCTTCATAAATGAAAATTACATTTTAACCCAAGTAGACACTCTAGAAATTATATTCACTTAAACTAAACACAACTTCATTGTTTGTGAAAATGCTCAATATTAGATGTCCCTAAAAGCGCTCAAAACTAGTTCTGGCAATACGAGAACATCCAAAACTAGTATTGGGCGTTTTCAAAATGCTCATAACTAGTTCTAACAAAAACGCATCGTTGTTTTTTTCGTCCAATGGTAGAATTCCGGATTTGTGCGTAACAGATGTACTTTTTACCGAAGCCTGATCGAGGGAATGGTCCCACTATTTCTATCGCGGCCAATTTTCCCGGACAAGTAGGCACATTGAATAATTGCACGGAACCTTCTTTAAATTTGATGGAGTGTTACGTTCATTACAGGATTGACTAGTCATGCAATATCTATCTACCTATTGTCTCATCGTACTGCAATAAATACGTTTCTGAATTCGGGCCAAAATCCTCTTAGCCTCTTGGTGGCCCCCCAGAGGACCATTGTGGTACGTCAGCAATATCTGCTTTTGCATACTTTTTCGTACAACCACTCCGGATCTCGAATCTGTTTGCCATCTCTATGTAATTGTTCATCATCGTCTAGGAAGTATTTAATTGCTATATTGCTGTGCTTCAGTCTGAACAGGTCAGTCAGGCACAGATAGGATCCCCTAGTTGTTCTACGAGGACCGCCTCCTTCTCCCAAACAGATATGGAGTCCAAAATGGAAGATATTATGACTAGAGGCGCCACGCCGACCAGGTCGCTTTCGTCTTCGTCTGCCACGGAAGAAATAGGTCTAGATGAACTCGTTAAATCCAGAGTGCATTAGGGAAGTCTGACTCAACGTCCTCATTGTCACAATTGTTTATAGTTGTCTCTGAAGGAATTTCCACACTATAATGCGCCCACATAAGAAATTTCCCTTCTCGGCCGATGCTTCATTTCAAAATCATGGTCCGATGAAGCCAGTGCCCAATTAGTTAGTTTAAAATTGGAATCTTGTACCTTACACAGCCAAAGTAAGGGTCATAAAAGGTCGGAAAAAGAATTAAATCGTTTAGGAGCCATCTGTACGGAAGTACAGGTGACTCCTAAATTACTTATTGCCCAGACAACTGCGAGAACTTTTCGTTCATTGGCACCTCTCACTTGTTCGGCCCGAGTCAACTGTCGGGAGGCATATGCCACGGGGTGATCAAATCCATCATGTAGTTGTCTGATCTGCCCCTACAGCCAAATTGTAAGCGTCTGTTGTAAACGTAAAAGGCAAATTAAAGTCAGGATAGGTAAGGACGGGTTCGCTGGTTAGTGCTTCCCGCAGTTTCTTGAAAGCAGCCTCAGTCTCAGTTGGCCATTCAAATTGTTCGTCAAGTCTAGTTAGTTTGTTTAGTGTGGAGGCGGTAAGAGAAACCATTATCTGTTTCGTTACACAAACCTTACGCCGGGTACAAATTTATACGTATCTCTTCCTATCTGTGATTTTTTCCAGCGGACTTGCCATGCTTCCAGGAGCAATTCTGTCCATCCTGTTTCCCATCCTTACTGTTTTTTAAACCTTATTCCCATCTAAAGTTAATACTCCTCGCCTCAGGGTTGTCCGTAAGGCCCACTTCTGCAAACATCAATTAGTAGCACACCCATTGAATACATCTGTAGATTCTGTTCTATATGGTCCGGCCAACTGTACTGAACACATCCTCTGAAGTCTTCCTAAGCGCTCTCGTGCTTTGATTGTTCTCAGCACCCCCAACCATGTCTCACAGCCGTACATCATAGGTATAATCACTCCTTAACAAAGTTGTAAATGTTCTTTTTTCCCTACATTAAATTTCGTACGTCCAATTCGTTGTAGCTGATAGTAGGTGCATTTATCTTTCTCTGCAAATACTCCAAATGTTTCCTGAAACACATTCCGTCATCAAATACAACGCCCAAATACATATGTCGATATACTATTTTAACACGTTTACCATTCATCTTTATCACCAGTTCTCTCTTCCGAACCTCTATAGATCCGAATACCATCCCAAATGTCTTTTCCCGCCGCAATGTTCAGTTTCTTTTTCAGATACCATTCTGCACAGTCTTGTAATATTGTGTTTCCTCGCGTCACAATCCCGTCGTGACTCTCCACCCACTATCACCACTGTGTCATCGGCATACACGATGATCTTCAACGCCTTCACTCTGTCAATTAACCCATTTATCACAATATTCCAATAAAGAGGGCCGCTGTGTGACCTCTGTGAACACCCCTTGTTATTCCGCTGCATAACCTTTTTTTGTCCTATTTCTAGGAATGTAAATCTACTTGTGAAGTAACCCATTATAAAATTGTACATATATGAGTTTATTTTATACTCTTTAAACTTTTCAGGTATTACCTTCTACTTAACATTGTTAAAGGCACCTTTAATATCTAGAAATAGTGCTAAACACTTCTATTCTCTTTGTACAATTTCAATTTATAAAGAGCATCTGATGTTGAGCAACTTTTCCGGGACCCGTACTGTGTATCATTTAGCAAATTTCTAGTCTCTATTTCCTCTTCTAATCTATTCATCACTATATATTCTAATAACTTTCCATGACATGGAAGAGGACTGATGGTTGTATAAGAATTCCCATCTTGAGGTCTCGGTTCTTTATGAAAAACAAAGTTGAGCTATTTTCCATTGCTGCGGAAACGTACCTGTACACACATTCGTATTCTATTCTTCTTTAGTTACCTCTGGCATAGACTCATCCTTAACCCCTAGCTTTTCACATTCAATCCTGCTCGTCCTCTCCTAATATCATCTCCATCAACTTCTCTTGTGTCCTGCCAGTCCTCGGTCATTTCCTCATCCACACGAATTGTATTCCAAACTTATTTTTTTAAATCCTTTCCCGCGCAATAAGATAAGGCATGCCCCATATATTTTTGTATTTACTACTATGTAAAAACTCGTTCCATGTCTCCAATTCACACTCCTGTACTTTCTTTTAAAAACTTTTCGTACAATTTTATATTCCCTTTCTGTGTGTATTGTAACATTACCGTCCCGTCATTCATACTGTAATATTATTGTAGCCTTAGCACGTACTTGTTTCAGCAATGTAAAGTCCTTTGACCACCATAGCTGTCCTGTCCTCGCATTCCTTTTCTTCATAGGTGCACACTTATGCGCCGCCTTCAGAACCGAAAATTGCAATATATCTACATATTTTCCCCATCTTCCTCACACATGTCAATCAAATCAATCTCTCTTTTAAATTTCTCCCAGTCAATTTTCCGCAGATTATATCCCATGTCGCATTGCATTCCACACAAACTTGCCCCAACTTCAAACTTAATTCCTTTGTGGTCAGATGTTATTTCATCTACGACTCTCCAATCATGTAATTTGCTGTCCATATGTCTCGTCAACGTCGGACTATTATGGACTGCCCTCTTTCCCCGTCAAAAGTAACGTCTCCATACTTATTTTCAATCTTCAAACGGCGTTTCAGTATTAAACTCTCCAACCATCTCCCCAAAATGATGACCTACCATTGCCATCAAGACATAGGAATATTCTTTCATTTCCAAATGAACGCAGTATGTTATCCAGTAGTCGTATCTCCTTCCTGCATCTTTTACTTCCCTCTAGGAATCCACTTACCACAAGGAAACTTTCATCCCTATATTTTTTTTACTTGTGACAATAAACCTAGTATTGTATTTCCCTAAGTGGAGAACTTGTATATGACTATTTAATATTATTATTGTTGACAACCCGCCCTTCACTTCTATTACACTATACCGTAATTTATTCTGGCATGAGTATCGTGAATAGAGTTTTTTACACTCTTGCAAACATGCCTCATCGATATTTGTCGCCTATAAATAATCCGATTTCTCCCTTGATTCTACCATGCTTCTGAGGAGATTCTGTTGTAACACATTAACCATTATAAATGGCAGTTAGTAGTGTTTTCTGTGCTCGTATGTATTCAGGGCAGCGTGTATCATTTACCGAATGTTCCATCCTTATTCCTCTTCTTTTACAGTTAACACATACATCAGTTTTATTCTTCTCTGTACAATCCTCGTATCTGTGTCCCACAGTTCCACAATCTCCACATATTTCCTATTATCTGTATGACTTGGTCACGTGTGCGTATCTATGGAAACAGTAGCAGTGAACTGGACTCTATACTCTATAGCACTTATACCAAATGAAGACTCTTCTTTTCTGCAAGAGCTTTTGGACAAATTTTTCTTCCATCACAACGACTCTTCCTACTGATAGTGTCCCTTTCTGCACCACAGATATAACCTTTGTTTCCTTCATATATGTTTCTATATTGTACATATCCATTAAATTATGATCATAAATTTGATTTATTTCCTCATTTGGTATATAACTTTAAACTCCATGTATCTTTATTCTAGGTTTTCGTGTCTGAGGTTTCTGTATCAATAAATTATTTGCAAGTATTTTCATTCTATTTACATAATCTAAATGTTCACCTATCGCAAATGATGTATTCAATTTGTTACTCAAATGTTCAGTTGTGCCTTCTTTTTTTAAATTATGTTCATCACCATTTCCTTCATCGTCCTCACTCAATTCTCCATTCTTACCTTCAATTATTAACACTTGGTCGTTTTCTTTTTGGGTAGCATAGAATAAGTGTCCCGTTTTACTTCATTTCTATTAATCTTCTTTCCTTTCCATATAATACGTTCCATTATTCCTAAGAGAAACATAGGGAATCAACTATTGTCTTCCAGGGAACTCGGTTGCTTGCATCAACTTTCATTTCATCAACTTAATAGCTTTTCCGTATTCTTTTTCAACTGATCTTTTCCATGTGTTGCGCGGTCTGGATTCTTGCGGGTTCCATTCCAAAGCATTTGAGGGGGGGATTTCATCCGGTCCTTTTCTCAGGGTATGTCCAGTCCAGTTGAATTTCCTTATTTTAATTTCGATGTTCACATTCATTTTTCTCCACAGTTCTTCATTGCCGATTGTGTTGGGCCACCACATTTTCAATGTGAACCTTAAGCATCTATTAATGAATGTCTACAATTTATTTTTGATTTTCACCGAGACCATCCACGGTTTACATCCATAAAGAAGGACAGTCTTAATAGATGCATTAAAAATTTTGATCGTTGTGTTAATGCTAATGTTCGTTGCTTGCCAGACATTTCTTTGCATGGAAAAGGCACCTATGACTTTTTGAACTCTTGCGCAAACATCTTGAGTTGTGCCACCATCTTTAGAGTTACAGCTACCAAGATAGGTAAAATATTCAACACTTTCTGTTGTTTAACCTCCCAATGATATAGGCGTTTGGTTTGTAGCTTGGACCCGCAGCTCTTTTATTTTTCTCGTATTTATCTTTAAATTGTATTTTGCGGACTCGATCTCTAGGGCTTCAGCTTTCGCTTGCATATGTTCCCAGGAGGGCACCATTGTGAAGAACATGACATCTAAAATATAGATAGCACGCTTTTATTAGGTTAATGGCTTTAATTGACACTCGTCTTGTCTCTAAAATTATCCAGATTCCCTCTCGTTTAACAGAGTCGAATGCCTTTTCAAAATCTATAAACAAGGTGTTAAGTGGAGACCTCCATTCCAGGAACTATTCAACAATAATTCGCAGTGAGCATATCTCATCTATACACGATCTATTGGCTCTAAATCCAGCTTGTTCTTGCGGATATTCTTATTTACAGCTGCTGATATGCGATGGAGTATTTTTCTACTAAAGATCTTACTGCAAACACAAAGTAGATTGATTTCTCTCCAATTATCGCATACAGTTAAATTTCCCTTCTTAGGGATTTTAATGATTATGCCATCCAACCATTCATCAGGTAATCTCTCCATATATCTTGAAATAATGGATATAACATATCCACTGCAGAGGGAATGTCCGCCTTCTATATTTCTGCAGGGATTCCATCTTTCCCTGCTGCCTTTCCTTTCTTCAGTTCTTTTATGGCACTTTTAATCTCATTATTGGGTGCTTGTACATCTATATTCAGAGATTGAAAATTACCTGCCTCCTCCGACCTATCCTAGCTTTCTAGATATGTCAAATAGTTCTTATAGATTTCCCATATTAGCTGCTGTTTCTGCTTTTGTTGCCATATCTTCCATATAACTTCTATGATCTCTTCTACAATATTTTTTAATCTCCTTATGAAGAGAGTTATAAAAATATGTTAAATTTGCAGTATTCTCTGAACTATCATTAGAATTTATCCTCTTAATCATTTTTCTGTTTTCTATCAGGTCCCATGTATGTTCTGAAATCCAATCTTTTTGCTTGTTTTTATGTCCCAATACTTTTTCGCCTCGAGAAAGGTGTCTTTTGCCTCCATTTGCTATCTATATTCTGATTTTGTTCTTCACTTTCCAGCACGCAGTTTCGTTCGTATTCCGTTTTTTGGTTCTCAAACTTGTTATAAATTCTCACTCTATCTCTGGTTTGTATAATTACTGCACCCTGAATTTTCTTCGCCTTTTTTCTCGTTTGGTTTTCATTACTTGGTACACGGAAGGAGGCGCATAATAAATGGTGGTCCGATCCCACAACAGCACCCCTTTTGTTGCGTACATCTAACAAACATTTGCTAAATTTGGAGCTAATACAAATGTGGTCTATCTGGCTAACAGTTTTCCCATCAGGTGAGACCCACGTTATCTTATGACGATCCCTATGCGGAAATAATGAGCCACCTATCTTCATATTATGATTAGCACAGTGTTCTAAAAGCATTTCACCATTTTCATTTCTTTCTCCTAGTGCGTGATGTCCCATAACATGTTCCAAATTCTCATTTTGGTTTCCTATCGTGACATTAAAATCTCCCATTAATACCTTGATGTCACCTCGTTTCTCCTACATGTTCTATCCAACATACTGTAAAATTTCATCTTCTTCCTTAGCATTTTCAGTAGGAGCATAGCATTCAATTATTGATATTCTTCTGTATTTAGAGTTCAATCGGGCTACTATAATCCGATCAGAGATAGGTTCCCATTCCAGCATCGCTTCAAAAAATATTTTGCTCGTGACGATTCCGACACCTGCAACGTGATCATCCTCTGCATTAGGCATTCCAGAGAAGAGAAAACTACATCCATCTCCTAACGTGATATTATTCCATCTCACTTCACTTCCATTCTGTAATTCTCACATCCATTCTGTAATTTTTCATCTCTCTAACCACTTGTGCTAATATTCCCTTCTGAAACAGAGTTCTCACATTCCATTGTCCATAGAGCGTCCATTTTTTGCATTTGTTCATCAGATAGTTCAGCCGGCTATTTCTTGTTGATTTTCTCTGAATATTTGAAGATCTCGAGGTCTCCAGGTCATTAGCCCATAGCCCTGAAAGTCTGCTAGTAGGGCTGCTACTTGAGTCTGCAGACCGCCTAGGCTACTTAGACATTTCCTCCTACCAAGGTGCTAGGGTTATCCCGCCCATACTCGGAAGCCAGAGCGTCGTTAGTGCTAACAGGGTCCACCACTTGAAGGTGACGATGACATTTGGGGAGGAGAGGTTATATTAACTCTAGGTTCGTCACATCACTCCCCCATGGACCCCAATATTATATGTCATATCTCTTTCTGCAGTCAGTATACTATTCATAACTTCATTTCGTGTTTTCCCCATTGTATATATTATCCTTTCTTCCGTTGGTCCTCGAGTATTATTTACTTTATTTCTCGTTTCGGTTATTTTCTCTTACAATATCCTTATTCTTTCCAACACGTTCGATTCTTTCATACTCTCGCATCTCTTGAAGTCTTCTACATATATGTTCCATCGATCGTCTATTATATTTACCAATCGCTCTTCTAGTCTTACTAACAATTTGTACCCTGAATTCCGTGTGCTCTCGTTCGCAAGTTTCTTTGTTAACTCCTCAACCGGACATTTCATCGTGTCTAATTGCTCACTTAACGCTATTCTTTCTTTCTGCTGTGCTGTTTTCTGTTTTAAGCTTTCTATCGTTGTCCACATTTCTTCTATCACACTTCTTATCTGTAACTGCATCTTTCCTGGGATTCTGCGAAACTTTTCCCCTTCCAGTAATTCCTTTACCTTTTTATATATTTTCTTTACCTTTGTTCCTCTGTCCCTGTTCTTAGCTCCTTCAAGGATCTCTATGAAAAAGAACAAATGTAAATACTTTTCTATGTTTGTGAGTCCGGTTCGCTCGCGTTCCCATCTCTTGTTGAACCATATTCAATGGAACTACTGCTCCCTTGCGGTGAAGTATTCTCACTCATTTTCTCTAATGTAACTAAATGTTGGCGAGTAAGTTTTGTCACTTTTATTCCATTCAATGGCCATATTCTACGTGAAGACAATTGACGTGTACTCTTTCCACCTCTCTTTTCCCTTGTACCAAAACAAGTTGTATGCATACATCATATACGTATACATTACTATATAACCATTAGTTCGAGTTCCTATAAAAGGGGCTCTAGTATTCGCATACTTGCAAAGTATGTGGATTTGTTGGGGCCTTGGAATCATGTGTTTTTGGTAGCATCAACAATGTATAACATTATTTCAAATTTCATAAACATAAATTCGTATATTAATATTAAGCCACTGCTTCAAGACTAGAATATACAAAGTAGCACAAACTATCTAACAAACTTGTCACCTATAAGCCCTGCAGATCTCAGATACAATCAATATGAATTATTTACGTGACGCCATGCAACCATTTGCTCGCTCGCAAAATTCAAACAATCCTAGCACATATCTCAGGTGTGAGGACCCGGACAGGGTACCCTTTTCGTACTCACCCACTTCGAATCCTTTTTTAAAATCCTGTTATATAATGAGAAGGGTACAATGCCCGTAAATACTCATTAAAAGCTTACAAAGACAAGCCCAAAAGTATTGTCTTCGTCGAATCCAAGTTAGCCCCACTTTGAAACAATTTACATTTTTCGGAGTTCAGCCTGAGATTGGTCCTCTCCGATATTTCCAAAACTAGTCTTAATCGTTCCAAATGCTCGCCCACATCATTCCTCGAAAATATTAGTATATTATTTCGAGATACACTAGACAGACTTCGTTCGTAAGACCTTCTAATGACGAGTTCATCAACCTCTGCCAGGTACTTGGCGAATTACGGAGCCCAAAAGGCATAACAGTCCACTTCTAGTTTCCCTGGAAAGGACAAAACACCGTCTTCGCCTGAGAATTCGTGTCCATTGGAATTTGATAGTACCCTGAAGAAATGTCTAGAGAAAACCCTTACATAATGTCTGTGATGTCACAAACGATACCAAGGCCTCTAATGACGTTGACGAGCCCTAAAGCCCCACAACAACAAAAAACGAACGAAACCAAACTTCAGATTGGACTTTGAAAGCCTATTTCTGAACAGCTCATACTGACTTCATTTACCCACCACGCTCCACTGGTTTCTTAAACATCAAAATTTAGAAAACATTAATGTAAGCAGTTTGATTGTTCGTTAATTTTGCGTTCAGATAGTTAAACCTTATTTCCGTAAGTCACACCATTTTAGAGGTACAGTAAAATTTTATTATGCAAATTGTGTTATTTTGTAGGTGCCTATTTAAGATAAGAGATTAGAAAGAAATTTCAGTTTTCTAGAACTTAATTTGCAATGTATTTTGCGTAGTGCTTAGATCTTTTCAATATGAGTTATCATTATGAGCCATTCACCCCAGAGTTTTTTCTCTTGAATCCCTTCTACAATGGTTTCAGTTGCTCTGAGTTGTTGATGATCTGGAGAGTGGTTTTGTTTCAAAGCCGGATATTAGGTATTGCGTTTGTGATCTACAGGAAGTTGTTTAATCTGTTTAAGAATATTTAATTTTATACCTTAGTGATGTTGGGTATAAGACTGATTGGCATATTATTACAAACTGATGGTGTGTATTTTGTATGTTTTAACATATTGCCCTAATAACAAAGTCTTGGGAAGTCATTTAAAATAATTGCTGTAGGGACTGCTGTTATTTGTTTCAGAAGTTTTTTAGTTTTATTAAGATATTATAATTATTTTTCGTATTATCAAAATCCCACCTCTGCTTTAGAAGTGACAGTCTAGTTCATTAACAAAACACTCGTATTAATTCATCCTCCTAGCATGTCAACCACTCATGCTGAAAAGACACATATCATTCAAGAATCATTTTGTATAATTCCGTTCCCAAAAATGTAAAAGATTTATTGAATTGAATCTCATCAAATCAGCAGTTAAAAGCTTCCTTATGCACCATAGCTTCTATCGTATTACAGAACTTTCTTATTTTTAATAAAAGAAGCTAATATGAATTTCAATTTCCCAATAAACATTTTTTTAAAATGATTCTAGTTAATGTAAAATAATGTTGATCCCTCTTGTACTTCATCACCCCATTGCTATAGAATTGTTAATACTGATTAATTTACAGTTGTTGTTGTTTTTTCTCATGCATCATGTAACCTTAGTATGGTTTTGTACATTATCTCTGTAGTCCCATGGGTCTGGGTTTTTTTCCGTTTTTCCTCCTGGTAGAGGCAGATTTATTCATTGGCAGGAATGTGATTAATACTTTCGTTATTATCTCATGTTTTTACTACATTTAATAAGTATGATTTATTATAGAAATAGTAAATGGATAGCAGCATGTATTTGTTATAAACTTCGCTTATGAATATCCACCACTGCCCTATGGCCTTTGATTGGAATTCATGGGATGGCTCCTTGCTTGTTTCTGGTAAGTATTTTAGTTTATTGCCGCCCATGTGGTTGTACGCAGGTTACAAAAGCTTTTAGACATAAAAATTTATTATTATGTTTGTTTACGTGAATCAATGTCATATAATACAGTTTTGGTTTTTAAGTTTCTTGATGTATGTCTACTTCAACGGACTTGAAAAATTTGATTTATTGAAGGCTTTCACGTCCAGAATGATTAATAACAAAATTATTTTCCAGGATAAGTAGCCGTGGTCTTGATTGGATTTCTCCAGACATTTCACTTTCAGTTGCAGTAAGCATCTTCAGTGGGGACATGGTTTAGAAGGACACAGCACATTGGAAGCAACTAACATTAAACCACCATGTTTTATCAAGTGATATAAAATAACAATGTATCATTATTAATAAGCTAATTGTTTATTCTTTTCCTATTTGTAAATATGGTTCTTTTAAGGCCTGATGAAAAATTGTGTAATTAGCTGATCTGGGGGATTACATGGTTTTATAAAAATTACAAGAATTTTTTTTAGCAAAGAAAAATTGTAAAGCTAACACATTTTATAAATAACTATTCCAGCAACACTGTGTAAAAATTTCAATATCTTAGGCTTAACTGTATCCTTGTTAACAGTATAACAGGCTTTTGCTAGTATAAATTTTCAAGGTAGACCTTTCCCTTGAAAACACTAGAAAATCTTTTTTTTTTTTTACTTCCATACATGTAAAATATTTCCACTACCATCTTCTTGCTTCTTCAAAATATGTGCATATGTGATGCGCAGTGCAGTGAAGTGAATGGAGTATAAGTGTAGAGAAAATGCTCCGAGTGAAGTGTAGTATAGTGTAGTGATGATGCATGATTGGTCAAGCTACCCTGTTTTTGTTATTAATTTTTTATTAGATTAAAGCAACTACTTTTATGTTAAATGTATAGGAGGGGCAATGATATAAATGTGTGTATATCCAAGCATGCTTGTATATATCAGTGTGTGTCTGTATTGTAAGTGAAAATGTGTTTATGTATATATACACACATATGGGTCTCATGTAGATAATTAATTCTTGAAATGTAATTTCTTTCTCATTGTTACCTTCTGTACCATTTTTCTAATCATTTTATACCTTGTGTGTATTCTATAGATATTAGGGTGCTGAATTTGTTATTTAATGTCATATGTGTACTTTTATTATGTCTTGTTTGCCTGCCACAGAGCTTTGCTCTCTTGCAGAGTAATAAATTATTATTAATAGAAAATACTTGGAACCAAGTAAAATATATATAATAGATAAAGTGTGTGTTTGTTTGTGTGTGTCTACACATACACACACCTTATTATACAGAATTAAATAATGTAAAATTTGATGTATATAATTTGTTGTATTTTGATAGATAGGAAAATAGAACCAGAGGTTCGAAGTCGAGTATTTTGCTTTTTGAAACCGATAGTAAGTATTCTTTTCCTAAAGGACTAATTAAAAAAAACTCCTACCGAAGCACTTAAAGCTGTGCATATAGTTTAACAGCCATGTCCTCAGAAATTGTAATATAGACGAACATATGAAGTTTATAATCATATTCATTTAAAGTTCATGAACCGAAAACCCATTGAAATATTAATTCTTGAGTTAAAACAGGAGAAATTTGAAACAGCGGATCTCTTAGTTGAAACTCGTCTCTCCTGAGCCGCGAGCGATAACCGACCCGACCAGTTCGGAAGCGGCGAGTGCGAGTAAAATTGCGAACTTTCTCTACGCTCTTCGACAGCGAATGACCTACCTCATTGCTTACATGTCCACACAAACTAGTGATATCATAAGAGTGCATAAACCGGCGTGTTTGTTATGTGAAGGCTATAATTTTGAATTGATCAATTTCTCCATGTTATATTTTTTTATGAAAAATAAATATAATAGCTTAATCGTAGTTAATGGATCGACAGATCAGTTGTTTAGCATTATGTAGGTCTCATTTTCCTTGACTTGAGTTAGAGTTGACGTAAAGAAACATAATATTGACAATAAGAATGGTGTTTGTACAAAGATCCACATCTTACTTTTCCCATAGAATTTCCTTATTAACTAATATATTCGAATTAATAATAGTATTCAATAATCTAATGGTGGGGAATCCAGCCTAAACTGTTTAGTACGGAATAAATACTCCTCTTTAGACATTCTTTACAGGGCAGATATCACCAACCGAACCTTTGTAAATTAAAAGGGCGTTCCAAACAATGTTCACTTTTGCTTTGGATATTACAAACATTTTTGACAATTGTTAACAAAAATGTCTGTATAAATAATTAAACTCTCTCAGCAACTAATTAACGTTCTGCGCACATCGAAATATCATTGTTTTTTGTTATTACTAGGGGTTCATTTTAAAACCATAAAAACAATAACTAATGGCTTTTTGCAATAACTAATAAACGGATTTCAACTTACAACACCTCATTTTATAGGTTTTATGAAGACCCACAACTCTTTTAACTTTTTTGTTTGGGATCAATATCTGAGTGACTAGATTTAAAAAATCGCAAATTTCGCTCTTAAAGGACTTATTGCGAAAAAAAATTGACCTCTACAATCTAAAAAACCATGGAGTCTTCTATTTTCGTATTTTACACGATTCAACTACTCCCTACCTTCTTAAAATTTTTCGAACTTTTTCGATCCATTGCCTGGTCTAGGGTCAGTGAGCTGAATTTCGTGTAAGATGTTTTGATTTTCGTCGTGTTGTCCATATAAGGAAACGTGAACTCACGCGGATCGTACTTTAACATTCGATTTTTTCCAATGACAGCTCTTTGTATTCGAAATTGTCGGAAGAGACTGAAACGATTTGTATGTGTGTGCGCTTGAGTTGGTAATATTTAGGAAACGTCCAGTTCTTTACAACGTAAGAGCTGTAATTAACACATCTATTTTATCCTACCTTTATTGAATTCTAAGAAATAGGTGACTTATCCCCAAAAATGTAATATCGATACAAAATTCTAATTCTAATTTTTTTAAATACGTGTTGAAAAAGTACTTTATGTGCGTTAGGTACTGGGCAATAATCTTTTAGATTGCGTCGGTCTATCTGAGCGTCAGCTGCCCAATAGGTCACAATAAATTGGTGATGGTTTGTGAAGTAAAAATAATTAGGTAAATGTTGATATATTATGTCTACATAATAGGAGAATATATACTAAAGGTGCATTTGCTTATACACGTTATGTAATGAGTGTGGTATGTGTCAAGTTTATTGAAACTTCTGAACAAGTTCATCCTTACACAATGTTATTTATATTTGTGAATATTTTCGCAGAAGCTAACTGGGTAAGAGATAATGTCTCCAACGATTCTTTACAAGCATCACTACTAATATTGAACCGAAAAAATCTCAAAATACATGAAATATAATCCATTTTATTGTCTGAGGGTTTTGTTAATTTCAAGTAAATTATAAAGAAAAAATAACTATAAATGTGCATAACTTTAATTTGTCTCGATACTTATTTAAATACCGGCCATGATTAATTTATTTTGTCAATAGTTACTTAGTAAGAAAATGTTTACATACGGTTTCCAATTTATATTTGTATTTCACTTCTACCGTGTAAGTGTACAATTATTTTTTATTATAATTACGAGATATTTTTATGGTAGCCGGTACGGTCATCGGAAATATTCATAGAGATGCTTGTAGAAAATTCCCCAATAAAATATTGTTTATTGATTATATTTTCACCTCTTTTTAAGGCGTTGGAGCCTATATTAAAAATCTTGTTACATGTGATGTGGACGATACATTTCATCTTATATTGAAACAATCCCAAAAATCCACCTTCCTAATGACCCTGAGAGCAAGAACACCCCGTTGCACTACCTTCCGAGTGCCCATGATTGTTCGAGTGACCGCGGCAGCATTACATTTAGAGGTGCTACCACTCATGCGGCTCCGAATTCCAAAATATTTTCTATTCAGTATTTCTCGATGTTTAATGCTTCGTGGCAACAAATTTCATCATCGATGCTTTTCTAGATTTATTAGCCTGTATGCAAAAAGAAACCTACTCCAAATATATTAATATTTAAATAAGATAATATTTTCTTATCCTGCCATCCTTTCGCATAGCTATATCATTATCAACTCCTTAGGAAAATTGTTTGAATCATTTTGGTGACTACATTGCATATTTCAATTGTGCGTGATTAATAAAAGAACCTATGTTACGATAAATATTTGTTAACGTTTCTGATGAACACGGGAGGTCTCATGACACTTCATCAATCTTCCTTTCTATACCTCGACTTCCTTCCTTAATTGGCCAAAAACTTCCTGTTCCTTCTACCTGCCATTTCTTTGTAGCTGCTTTTTTCTTTCTCACAACTGATTATTCTTATTTTTGCATAATGTCTTGCATTACTCTCTCGCTCACTGCCATATAATGAATGTCTTATGCAAAGTCTTGTGAAAGCGATACGTCCAAAGAAAAACGAATTTTCACGGCTTTTTCATATATTCGTACAAAAAGAAATGTCATGTTTTAAGGGTGATTTTCGATCTTCTGAACAAATATAAAATTGTCGCATTCGTGATTTCTCGACAATTAAAGAAGGAAACGAAAATGGATTTAGCAAAAATATAAAAACACCCTTTACCTCCCAATTTGAGCGAGAAAAGTTTTAGGGGCAGTTCTAGAAATGCTTGAAGGTCGTTGTAATTAGAAATTACGAAATGAATGTAAAAGTCATGGGACCCTAAGGCCCCAACAGGAGACCTGGAAAACGATAGCGCCCATCCCCTTGTACTCACAAGCATCTTATTTTATCATTTATACAATTGCGTAATAATTTTTTTCCTACTTTAAAGGTTTGGTCGAGAAAAAACCTGTACTGTAATAAATTAATAGCTATTCATCCTTTTCTCATTCAACTGCAGTGGCGGTTCGTATTCAAGTTTCATGGTTGCGCTATCCCCAAATATTTCAATCACTTAATCTGTATGTGATGAAAAATACAACCTAAATTTTTTTTGCAAAGTAAGAAAAGATCGCTATAGTTTTTATTAAATTACGTAGGTGCGTAAAAAAAATTGAATACGACACATAGCGCGCCTTTATGACTGACACCGCAAGTGTGCGTTTCACGTTAACGTGCAAAATTCCTGCCAAGAATGGACGCGCGTCCTAGGTTTTACCACAGAAAACAGGTTGATAGGTTACAAAACTCCTACCCCGTGCCGTATTAAGCGAAGTGATTGCAGCCGGTATGCTACCCAAATGCTCCAAATGACACCACTGCGCCATGTTGTTCACACTTTGAAGGTCAGCGGTGTTCCCGACTCGCTGTCTGTGGGTCGTCTCGTCACCTCATGGTCGATGTAATCTTATATTAGCTGCATTCAGCATTAATGGAGTTCAGGCTGGAGAACTGACACCTTCCGGATTTCAATTATATTAAGTCTGTATATTCAGTTGCGCTTCGGATCTCATGGTAGCGTATTTCACGAAGAATACAATGGCGAATTTTGTTGCTGGTTCATTTCCTCAACGAACAATTAAAGATAAGTTGTCCATTAAACGATTAGGTCGACCACTGCCTTAAAACAATTCGAACGATTAAGTCTGATAACCAACAGTTCAAACGTGTTTGTAAGGAGGAAATTATGAAGATGTTGAGTGGATGTAGTGAGGCATGCTTTTATGTGTTTCCCCGGTTTGTTGTTTGGTAAAGAGAAAATTAGGACTAAAATAGGCATGAATTATTTAAACGATTTAAATGTATGATGTTTCGGTTTAATCAGTAATCATTTTGTAGGAAATGAGGTGTCTGCATTTTTATAACCTCAGTATTTTAACATCCGTGCACTCCACCACACTCAATTTCTTTATTCTATTTTTGTTAAAATAGGAGAACTGCGCAAGTAACTACGAGTTTCAAAATGCTCACTAGAAGAGGGATACAAAGTAAAGGGAGGTGGAGTATAATCAGGAATGTTTATAGATTTTTTCCGGGTCCTCAACATACCTAATGGAGTGAGAGTTGTATCTTCTAATACTCTTGGTACTTCAAGGTTACCACATTCTAATTTACAAAAGTTCAGATCCCCTGAGCTCTCTCCTTGCCGGTTACGACCAGGTAGCAACCACTAATCCTGTAACCCACCGGCCGCTACTGTTCAACTGTGATTGAATGCCCTCCGTGAAGACCGACACACCCTTGTTTTAAATGTCACTGCTTTACTCAATTGAAATATTGGGAATGTAAGAATAAGGGTTGGGGTGTAGATATTCTTTTCTTCTTACTCCTTTGTCCACTTTGATGGTTGACAGAATGAGAACGTTGCAGGCAGAACCAGTTTTTTTAAGCGCCCGGAGACAAGGTCAATTTTTGCGTCACTTATCCACACCCTCGTGACGAGATGTGAGCTGTAAAGGGTGCTACATGTTTTTGCTCATGACATCAGTTTTCTAGAAAGTACCCTTTTAAAGCCTTAATATCTTTAGCAACATTATGGCAATTCGTGGTGTGGTCCTGAAACTTCCTGACTCCCATCATAGGAAATACAATATTCTAGAATCGAAGAAGGTCAAAAACTGAAATGTTAAAATTGAATAAACAGTAGATAAACATTCATGTATTTAAGATTGGTTGTGGTAGATGAAAAAAACTATTTAGAGATTTCTTTAGAGGGTTAATACTCTTTAGAATATCATTCCTTTTCTGGCTACTTCCACGACTTAATTCGTTTCCATTGCTTTGATTGTAACTTCATTCTTCATTGAGAATTTTCCTATGAAATATTTCATCGTTAGAGAATTTTGAAATTTCAACCACTTCATAATTAACTTCCCAGGAGGGAACAAAGACTTCAACTTGTCCATCCAATGTTACAATCTGCTGGTGTCTACGCCAAGCCCTGTCAGTTGTTGACCTCGCCAGCAAAATTCCCCGAATCGAGGTACTCATGAATGACGAGGCTGTATGATTTTAGTACACATCTGGGTTAAAGAACCGTCATACCAGAGGACAAGAAGATAATAATGCTGTGGCTTCATGTTGTTTACATTAGGTGACTGTCTCGTTAATCGTATGTTTTTATTAAGTTCTGCAATAATAATACAGGTTGATAAGAGATCTTCTGAATGTTTTTATACTTCTCTTTGCTTTCGTATTAGTCGTACTTTATCGATAGATCCTTGTTTTTGACAATTTCGACGGTCCATATTGCTTGAAAATAGTTGGGACAAATACATCCAGGAACATAACCAACCGGGGAGCTCTCTCCGCCCCTTCCCTCGAAAGTTTGTACAGGTAGTAATGTAATGACTTTATCTGAGATGAATAGTATTCATATTTCATTTGCTAGTTATTTAAAAAACGTAAATTATATAATTGAACATTTAAAATATTTTGAAGCCTAATAACATTTAAGGTATTACCATTAAAATTTGGACGAGAAGTGTACCCATCCCTGATCCCAATTTTCTGCCTATGAACTTGGCATCAATATAATATGTATATATGATTTGTTAATGCGGATAACGAGTGGATATTTTCACTATGTATTCCGATACAGTCATATCCGCGCTTTTTAGATGACAAATCTAGTGTCATTTTTTGAACTCGTCCCGACATGTTACTTGTTGGATACCTTCATTGTCATTTGCTGTTTGTGCATTTTAATTTACTTAGATACATAATTTATCTTTTTTGTGTTACTTAGTATTCTATGTTTTACTTAGTATTCTATGAACGTTTGCGTAATTGTGATTTTCTCTGTCGAATTAACAACAACCGATATCTCTCCCAATATCTCTTCTTCCCAATTCCCTTACTCAAGACAAACGGTTAAGTGGAAGAGCAGGCCTCATGGCCTGAACCTCGCCAAAAGGCATGAAATAAATAAAAGAAATATATTGGATATAAGGGATTGCAAGTCGCTTGTCGCAAGGATTTCATGGCTAATTTACTATAAGGAGAAGATCTAGTCGCCTCAGGTAGAGTTGCTGACGTGTTGGTTGTCTCACCAGTCACAATCGGAGAGACTTTTGGGTAGACGTGGCAAAATTGGCAATTCCATAATGTGGGGTTAGTTTATCTGCTCGCATATCACCCACATTGAAGTGAGCCTGAATTAAGCTGTTACCCGACTCCACCTTCTAAAAATTATTTATAATTGTAGTATTTCTGTAATATTGTTATTGCTGAAAGTCGCAATGTACATTGGTATTGTACTGGATGTCTAGACGCTTCCTCCATTTTCTTGCTTTCTCCTGGAATTCGTGTGGTATTTCATTAGATATGTCCATTTTTTTCCACAATACGCTTAAAAATTTGTATTGTATTTAAATTGCTCAAAGGGGGTGTTCGGAACTCATTCACCAATTAGACAATCCCTTCAAATAGGGCTAAGGGAAAAGAAGTTTTAAATTGTATAGAGGACTGCGTTTGTGTAGAAAGATTCTTATGGATTCATACGCCATTTTTTCTGAATCCAGAACCGCAGTAATCAAATAAGTCACCGCTCTACACATCCGACACAGCTATCGAAGTCATGCCGGTAGATAATGAGTTGTTGGGGAAAAAGTGACACAAGAAAACCTTCAAAATCCAACAGTGATTTTGTCGGGAGATAAATATTCACAATGTTTGAAGCACGTAAACGTATACTTACTCACTAAAGACTTAAATGTTTTTTTCATAGGTATTGATAACATGTAGATATATTATAGACGAAGCAAACATTTTCATAAACGTCTCTTGAAAGAAAACAAGTACAGATTGAATCTGTTAGTATTACGATATGGCTAGGTTAACAATGATACAAAAAAAACTTTAGGTGTCTCCAAGTCGCTGAATAATAACCGCCACATTTTGGTCAAATCGGGGTCGAGTGAACACAGAAATACAAAAAACATGTAGGGTCTATGAAATGTATTATTGTAATACCAATGTATTTCGCAAAACACTTTACTGAACTTGTTTTTTGAATCCACAATTTTGGCGAACTAATTTAGTATAATGGATAAGTGAAATTTCTCAAACATTATAGGCAATCGAATTATATCTATATCTTGATTTTGTAAACTTGAACAAAGAACACTTTAACAAATTATTTTTAGATCTATTTACAGATAAACTACGTGCAAAATTTTTGTTTTAGAGCAGGGATGTCAACAGGATGTTGTACCGTGTGCGCTGTCTGTTAGGAGGTGTAACCAGAGTTGGACAGTGGGACATGGTGAGACGGAAGATGCCGTATTGGAAATTTCAGAGCGAGTGAACCTGTGACTTACTGTGTGATGAGCACGGAGTGCAGTTATGTTTACTGTGTGCGAAAAAATTGGAAAAGAAGAGTTTAACAATATTACCAAGGATTGCACGAAAAATCTTAAATAAAAAATAAATTTTTATTTATATTTTCAGTATTACGATTTTTTTCATTTCTTTTGACTGTCTTATCACCTTGTATGTATAGCATATCTATAACATAGCATAACAAGGTTCTCATACTGTTCATTGTTCTTTATCGTATTTGAGTCACAGAGTGCATCTCTGCTGTCAGTGCGGCGTTGCCCGTCCCTGCCTCGACGAGGCACGTGCAAATCTACTGTTGCATTGCTTGTTGTATTCCCTCCGACTTCCCAACATATTATTCACATAAGCCATATTTCATTTTTGTCTCAGTCAAGGTCCTCTCATCAGTCAAATTTAATACATCTCCCTGTATAGTCGTAAGTATTCTGCCCTCTCTTGCGCACACAACGTGCAATCCCATAATATATGGTCTGCTGTTTCCTGTGCCGCTGTACACATGCATGTACCATCCTCCGTCTTTCTGAATCGTTTTAATACATGCCCAAATCATAGTGTTCAGTTAAGAATTCCATCACCTGCTTCGTCGGTTGAAACCACTTTCTGCTTTTACTGGCGTACTACACGTGTTGAATGTAGTGATGTGTTCGACGTCCTTTTATACTGTACGTCCAACGAATCTGCCACTCATCCATTGATGCTTCCGTCAATTTTTGCCGCGCTGCCTTATCATGTTGCGTCACCACTCCATTTATGTGCATTTTTCCTTCTTTTTAATATGTATCTTTATTTCATCTTCTGCACGTACAAGTCAATAGGCATAATACCTAATAGTACATTTAACGCTTCTGTTGAAACTGTCCTATAGCAGCCAGACATCTGTAATATACACTTTCTATGTCGTTCTATAGCACGCAGCTTTCTCTCGAAACTTATCTGTACAACCTGTTCTGCCCATATTGAACAACTATAAATTAGAATTGGGCGTATTGCTCCTAGGTACAGTACCCGCAGGTCTCTTCGAGCAATATCATAGGGCATAATGCCAACGTGCATCATACTATACAATGTTATTTCTTCCCTCTTTCGAATATATGTCATGTGCTCGGCGAACAAGAGCTTTTGAACTATAACTATGCCTAAATATCTGTGCTTGGTTACTATTTGTATTTTTCCCCATTGAGCTTTAATATGAAATCACGTTTACGTTTCCGTGGATGTCCAACCATATAACTCGCGTTTAGCACTCAGAAATTTTCAATCCTTTTTCTCACACGCATTAACACAAAAATCCAGAACACCTTGCGCTGCGCACTGCAACGTAGCCTGTGAATCTGCTGGCACAATTAAAATCAAGTCGTATGTTCTCAAAGCTAATAACTGAATTTAGGACAATTTTTCAGTAGACTGGGCCGCTAGACAGTCCCTGTGGGCAGCCTACCGTTGACTCTAGCAAAATTTGTCCTCCAAATTGGAGCAATGTATATTTATCTTGGAAATATGCATGCACAATATTTAGCAGATAATACGGAAGTTTCTTTAGTCTTAAAAATCACTATAATGTACCACCATTGTTCATGATCGAAAGCACCTTCAATGTCCAAGAGAATACAGACACAGTGTCGTTTGTCACTACACTTAATTTTATCTATGAGTGATTACAATATATTTCCCTGACACAAAGCCATATTGATTCTTATTCATTATTCCAAACCGGAGAAGATAGTCCGGAATCCGTTTTGTTATTTTCCTATCGAACTGTTTGCCATACGTCGTTGGCAGCAAAATCGGCCCACATAACTTTGGTAGATGCGGTGGTCTATCCTTCCCTTTGAAAAACAATCTCTACCTATTTTTCTGCATTTAGGAAAATACACTCTTGTCAGACAATCATATATTTGTTTTGGGAGTTGCATCAGCACTTCCGTTGCTCTTAACACCATTTCATGGGTCATGAGATCGATCCAGGCGCCTTATTCCTCTTAACCGTTTCGATGCATCTAAAAACTCCTGTTCCGTGACTTCCGCTTCCACATCATGTTTGAACTCGATGTAAATCCATTCCCGTCTTCCTGCCTCCTTGTAGATTTCTTGTAGCATGTACTCCCTCATTTCCCTCCAATCACGAGTATACTGCCCATCTCGTGCCCAACAAAGTGACCCAGATGTCCTTCCGACGCGACTTATCCTTATTTATCAAGTGAGGTAAACCCCATTTTGATTTCTGGAAGAAAGTGTTCATAAACTGCTGCCAACTATCCCGTTTTGCTTGTATTATCTAATCCTCTTTTGCCTTTTATATCTTTCTAAACAGGGAGATACACCTCATCCTTTCCGCCGTGCACGCTGCAAGATATGACGCACTCCATTCGTTTTTTTTCTTCCTTGTTAGGTTGCAAGTCCAGCATCGCAAATCTGACCGAGTCTGTTTACATGGTTTTATGCATTATGATTGTTTGTTTATCTGTGAATTTTTATTTTTATATATGATTTTCTACTGAAAACAAATATATAGCTAAGTCTTCAGAAAATTTATTTGACGCTACCATCAAATCGTCACTTTCCTTGCGCAAAAACCGGTGGAACGAGTGGTCGCAGAGACTAGGGAAAGAATTTGTGAATCCCATTCTGCTATCCGATATCAGAAGCAGTTATCACAATTTACAGGCACGCAACTTCTTTCGCGTGGCCCCTTCTCTTGACTCCCCTAGTTCAGAGAATCGTATAATGTTGCGAAATTGAGCAACACTTTCACGATATCATCCGTTTGGAGATCAACAATTTCCATTGCGGGTTGATTTTTTTTTTTCATTTTCACTTGGATTTTGGATTTTTTTCATTTCATAAAGGATTCTGGAATATCTGTAGTACTAGCACTCCTCACGACCTCTTATTTACAAACACATGAATGCGAAAAAATTAAAATTGCCCGCCTTATTAAAAAATTAGGAACCATGAAGATAACAGTAAGGGGATAAAATAATGTCACGAAAAATGATTAATAACAAAACTAATTCCATTTTCAGAAGGATACATTTTGTATTCTTTTAAGTGTATTATATATATCTGCAAGAAGCAAATGCGTTCTTTAAACAGTTTGTTTAGCTTTTTCCTCGTCTGAATACGTTATTGTTACTATTCGACTCTCTGACATTTGTTTTGATATGATCAGCAAAAATTTTAGGTGTTAACAATGTATATTAAAAATAGAATATTCACAAGTAATGTATTTGCTGACCCTTTCCTGCTCCACATGTGAGATTTAGATACCCTTCGTTAGCACTTATCGTTGACTGAAATGATACGTTTACATACAAAAATGGCGTTTGTACCTTCGTTATTTCGTTCTATTTAGCGAAAATTCGACAAACATAAAAATATATTTCACTCCAAACCACCCTTTAAATCAGAATTTCGAAATATGCTTTCTTGGTAAACCGCTTCGATACATAAACAATAATATTCTATCAAAATTAGAAGTTTCTCTCTTTTAATATTTTTCATAAATAAGTCATGAATTCAGAACAACACCATTTCGATGGGACTTAAAATAAATTTTAGTATTTATGGAGGAGTTTATAAGAGAATTTAATGCAATTTTTGCTCTGTTAAAATATATACAGCAGAAAATTTATTGAAAAATGAATTATATAAATAGTTTACGTCATACTTCGTCACGATTTTCGAACCCCTGCCTTCCCCCACCCTCTGTGTGGGAGAATGTAATACGTGCACGAAAAATTATTGAATGGAGAATTAACCGATTGACACCTGATATTTAGATTTTAATTTTGAAATGTTATTCTTCTAATTTCTAACCCTAAGATACATGGTTTTCAATTATTGGATTTTATAAAGCAAATCGAGTAGTAAACCATACTCTACATTATAAAAGTTAGGCTTATTTTTAATTTAAGAATTTACGATAACTGTTTACAAATAACTTGATGGAGTGAGCTTCGACACAAAACGAGTCTTCTTGGAATTGGTTATTTTCTCTCTCTATAAATCCCTTGTGGTAAATATGAACTCTAAGTTTATTTGAAGTGAAGGTGTATTCGATAATAACATTCTTCACTTGTGCTTTACATATCGAAACGTCCTCGTGAATGCCAAGTTGCGCGACCAGGCGAGGGACATGTGATAAGCCGTCTGCGCCGCGTTGACGCGCCTGCGCAGCACAGACGCCTAGCAGTCTTTTGCGTATCACAGTGGGGCAGCAGCGACGTTGGAGGGCGCCAGTGTGTCACGTATCACGCATGTGGAGCGCGGATCGGCACGAACAGCGAGGCGCGCTGGCGAGCTTTCGCTGGCAAGTGGTGTTGGCGGTGACGGCTACGCTTGCGACGACTGGCGCTCAGCAGAGTATATCAGGAGCGGAATGGTGCTCCCAAGGTAGTAGCGATTTCAACTCGTCCATCTGGCAGAGAAATGTCAACAAAGAAATATTGGGGGTTGAATTTCAACTGCTGAGGCTTCACTGTTGTCCTCGACACTTCTACAAGATCCGATGGTAAGTGTGATTGAACCACATCCGGTGATGACCCTGCGTTACAGAACGAATGTCATACGCGAAAAACCTAGAGATTTTAAGCAAGGCGTGAAACCGAAACCGTTACTAAATCTGAGAATAACCATTTTATTATTATGAGTGAAAGAAAACTGAAACTGTTCATCAAACTACATATTTTATTCTTTAATCTGAAACAAAATTTAATTAGAACGGAAACTGGATCTAAAGTGGTTTTGGCTACAAAAGTGAGAGTACGAAGATTATTTAACGCACATTCGCCGATAGTCCAAATCCAGAAACAGGTGAGAACGGATCGTGGAGAATTTCATGCGTATCTACTCTTATTATTTTTCTATTGATTTTCTCTTGGCTTTCTTTGGAACTTTGATTGGCGATTATGAGATGATATCTTGTTGTTTTCGGAGAGAGTTCAATCGCATACTGTTATAATCGCAACTGCTTTTCGATAATAAATAAACTGAATGCTGAAAAAATGTAGAAGAATGGAACTTCATGTTTATCTTTTTTTTTTTTCAACAAAAATTAATATAAGAAGACGGTGATCTATTATCATAGTCATTCATTAAAAATATTAGTGCATTATTTTATGCAAATAACGAACTTAGAATGAAGTGATCGAAAATCTGCTCAGGTCACACAAGGCGCTCAAAGTCAAATATTTATAATAATAATAATAAATTTATTGTCAAAAAACAGTACAAACTGCGCATGACCACATGGAGGACAATAAACTAATTTACTCTCCGGAAGCAAGCAAGGGACCATCCCATCAATTCCGATCAAGGGCCCTAAGGCAGAGGCGGATTCAAAAATTTCAGCAAAAGTTCCTAGATAAGATAAAAAGTTAGCTGCGAGTTATAATACATATAGAATGTCAATATGTTTGTAATTTAACGCAAATATGTTTGTAAATTTACATGTACAAGTTATTATCGAACTATAGATTATTCTGAGTATAGTGTTTAAAAATCATAAGAGTTGAAAAAACACTAAATTCACGATTTATTGTTACAATAAACACGCCCCTAGACAAAGCCTAGAGAACCTGTATAAGAAATCCGCCTCTACCCGAAGGAAAAACGGAGTAAAACCCGGGCCAGGTTGGGGCTACAGAATTAATGTACACAACCGTGCCAAAGTTGAGTACACATAATACTAAATTCATATGAGCCATAAGACAACACAATCATACAAGAAAATAATTTTTGAAATTGTTATAAGTTACATCAAGGCATGATCAAGTACAGGACGCATTTAACTTTTATTAAAATCAATAAATTCTTTTACAGTGTAGAAGCACTGGTACAGGAGGTAGTTTTTAACCGCGGATTTGAAGATATTCTATTTCATACCTTTATATTCTTGGGCAGGGAATTATATAGAACGATTCCCGAATTATAAGGTCCGTTTTGGCAAAGAGTAGTTGACACTCTAGGGCGATGAATATTATTACTATTGCGAGTATTGTGTTCGTGAACGAGACAGTTTCGTATAAATTTTATTTTTATTTATTTTTAGTTACTTAATTTATATGTAGTTAATAAAGAAAAGTTGATCAATAAAAGAAATGTATTTCTAATTATACAAAATGTATGTTTACTAAAGTAAATACATCTACTTGGAAAATTATCGTAACCGGATTCGTTGAGAAATATATCGTAAAGAAGAAAAACGTTTCCAAATTCTGTTGCGGAAACCGAATATGTTTAATACGGAAATATTTTAGAAACCGAAAATATGATTTCGGTTTGATTCCTTGATTGAAAATCGTGATACTTTCGTGGAAGAAATAAAAAGTATATTTATTACGTGTAAAAAAATGTATTTCTTCTCTAAACTGAGTTTATTTAATCAAAGCCATAGAGAATATTCCTCAAACATCCTGAGGCTAGATTTCTTTCTCTATTTCATTATTTACATGAAATCCGGGATAATTTTTAAACAAGGATCATCTTTATCAATGAGAATAAGAACGGTTATCAAACTTTTCCGACATTGACTCCCGCTTGTCATTGATAACACAACTCCTTTCTGAACTAGTTCTTTTTGTTGTTTTTTCTTTTGATATTAGACGACGACTTCTGAGGTATTCTATTCCAATTTTAAATGTAATGTAAAAAAATATAATGGTACATATTACAATACACAAATGATGTATAAAATGTATGTTACAATAAAATGATACATGGACATTAACTGATGGAATTTTACAAAAACACAATATTAATGCAAATTGAAATATGTTATCATACGCTTTATTAATATTAGAAAGGATTTCCGGTTTCATTGGTGCAACCATCAATAGACAAAGGTGATTATGTCTCACCATTACCCAGAACAAAAACCTCACTGAACTACATGAATTCAATAATAATAATAAATTTATTGTCAAAAAAGCAGTTACAAACTGCGTATGACCACATAAACTAATTTGCTCCCCGGGAGCAAGTAAGGGACCATCAATTCCGACCAAGGGCCCTAAGGCAGAGTCGGATTTAACATTTCAGCACATTCTTAACAAACAAATAAAATAGTTCGGTACTTGATATAAAATTAACATAATGCCAACAAATTTGTACTTAATATAACACAAAAAAGTAAATTCTGAGTAATTAGTATTGCTAGTCACCAGTTAATGCTTTGTTGGAGAAGGTCGAAGGAATTTTAACTTTGAAATGTTTCTTTTTTTTTCGATTTCATTTATAAGAGCTATTTCAACTCTGGAATTAAACAGAAAAGAATTTCTGTTAAAGAAACAACTGCAGCAAACTGATACATTAATCATACATAACAAAACAACCCATACAATAATTTTTAAATTTTGCTCCAAAATGACTGACGGAACCACGAACGTTTCAAATAAAAGCAATTAACAGCCCAAAAGAAACGAAAGTAGTAGTAGAACTTCAACTTTCGGGAAGTTAAATGCCAATGTTAAGTAGTATCTAAATGTGAACCTTCGTGACAGACTACTTCACCCCGTTCTACTGGATAATTAAACTATTCAAGTACTGCGTACAACTTAAAAAACTTTTGATATATTATGCAAGACTAGTTGTAGCTACTCAGTTATATTCTCGTCGAAATGTTGTGTGAGATAGTTAAAAGACAATGGTTTATAACTGATAAAACATTTAAAAGAATCAATTGAAAATTAACTGCATTAATGTTGTCTTACATTTGATAGTATAGTACAGCGCTACCCAACTTATCATAGCCCGCAGGCCATTTTCAATATTTTTTTCAATTAATCGGGCCGACACGTTATGGGGTTTGGCAAAATGTTGCCCAACAATAAAACTAATGGGTCATATTTATTTATTTGTAACGCGATATTTGTACTATTATCAATCAATTTATTTTATTTCAAGCTAGAAAATTAAATAGTACATTTATTTATTTTTTAAATGTATTTTTAACACTTTTGTTGTAATTAAAATGCTTCCATATTGTAGTGTATGACGGGGTAATTCCAATCCCAATATTCTATTTTATCTCACCGTACATTGCACGCCAAATATTAATTCTGACAGCATAGTTTTTATTACATAAATTTGTGCCCTCCATCATTTGATGAAAAATTTGATGTGAAGTGTACTCGTGGGCAGTCAATCCATATGAAACAGTCCAGAGGTGGTAGCTCGACCATTAAAAAATAGTATTTACTCTGTTCCTTTCCTTGTCATTCGGGAGTTCAAAACTGATTTTTTAAAAAAGAAAAAAGTAATCTCAAACCGTTGACGTGTGGCGGTCATTTTTGTCCTCTCGCGCACTCATTTTTTCACGTTTGTTAGCATTTACATTACCGCGCATATCTCATGAACTATTTGTTTTATAAAGTTCAAACAAAAACCATTACTATGATCACACTTCATTGTATGAACTTTGCACAGTGCACAGTGCACATTTAGCCTATTTTCTTAATTCTATGTGAAAAGTTCATCTGAAAAAAAAATTGAGCAGTATATAAGCTTTATATTTGTTGTGGGTGTAGATACGAATTAGTAGCATTAATCAAGTAAATATCCGTGGCGCAAGGGCGACCCGTGGCGCAGTGTGTAACGCGCTCGCCTTCTACCTCTGGGGACGCCGGTTCAAACCCGGTCCGATCCAAGTAGAATCCGAGGTGGTGGACGGAGCGGAGTTCGCGGCAGGTTTTCTCGGGGTTCTCCCGTTTCCCCTGCCTATCATTCCACCACAACATTCACTCATAATCATTCACACCCATTTCATTTCACAATCACCGCTTCAGGGGAGGCGCGTCAGGAAGGGCATCCGGCGCCATGAGTACAATTAACGAAGCATCATATCCATCCCCATTCGCCGACCCCACATGAACTGGGAATAATAAGGCTAGGCTAAACACAATCAAGTAAATATCCACGTTCTTACTTTTATTCTTTATTTTTAGGAAGTTTATGTAATTTTGTCAAGTTTAGACTAAAATCTCTCCGATGAGACTGATGATAAAATCCTGACAATGGCACATCTTTCAGTATCTTGTATGAGGTTTATGAAAATTGAAACAGAATCTTGCATACTGAGCTAGTAAAACAGTTACAGCACCTCAAATAGGATGAAAAACACAACTGAAAGGAAATATGATTTCTCATACTTCGCGGTTGTATGGCTTTGGTTTTGTGATTTTATGGTAATTTATTCTCAGAATGAAGTTGAGTTGGGAAACGATTTTGACATTAAAAAATATTTTAAATGTCTTATTAATGTCATGAAGACTTTTGGTACCGAAACGAACGGTCATTTCAAATGGACAGCAATTGGTTACAGATCATAGATATGGAAATTTACTATAAATTATATATAATTAAATTTTTTTACAGTACTAGTTATTTAATTCCTTTTGTTGTTGTAGAGAATTTTAATGCCCTTTTATAAACGTAGGCTTCCGCCTTCGGAGTCAGTATGAACTTGTCTGTCCGGAACAAACCGCGTTTTAGTAAGATACAACTACCAACGTTTCGNCAGTACGACAGCGACTTATGTCTGTACGACTCTGACATTGCCATGAAGAAGGCCACAGCATGATGACCGAAACGTTGGTAGTTGTATCTGACAAAGACGCAGACAAGTTCATTAACGCCCTTTTGTTCGAATCCATTAACAATTACCTCGCTTGACTCAAGGTAAACGTAGGGAAAGTTGTCTAGTGATCGACATTATGAGCTCAAACTCTAATTTTTGTTAGTTCGTGGAATTTGTTTCTAAAAGTTTTTAAATTTTATTTTGTTATCCTTGGAAATTTTTAAAAAAATTATCGAGCTGCAAATAAGAATTCTACATTTTCCTGAATCATTTTTTCCTCCAGTAAGTGTCGAAAATTCAATGAGCCAATAATCGACCCAAACAGTGACAAATTATGTTAAATATTTGTTACAAAACGCTGTGAAAAAACCAAGATGCAAAACTTGCAATATCGTTAATCCTTCTACGTTCTTTACTACGCATGTCTCCCACTTCCCACATAAAAATCGACAATCCAGTGAATGCCCCTCCAGAAAATGCATTTACCTTCTATGTTGCACTGTCTGTAAAAGTTTTTACGTAGAAACAACTACACCTCTCAACATCACAGAGCTTCTTGTGATAAATTCATTTCTTCTCCACCTGTCTCCTCCCTCGCTAAATTGCTTAACAAAAAGTTTAATGAATGATTTGAAGTTATGATTTCGGAAATTACCAAACATTCCCAATCCGAAGATGTAAAAACACGAGAATTAGGTTCCATCTGGTCTCCCTTACACTCCCGGTTTAAATAAACAATGAATTCTTTAAAATTATAAATTCTTTAAAATTTAAATTCAAACATCCCGTGTACTTTTCTTTCCTTTCATCTAACGGTCGGTTAACGTAAACTCATGTTTCGCTCTCCACCTCCCAGAAAGTAGTTTGGGTTGATTTGGCGGATAGTAGTAATTTGATCATGTTTCTTAATAGTAGTATTTCTCAGTAGTATTTAAATTAACAAGCTTATCATGATCTTTTTTCGGAATTACGTATCTATCTCAAACCTTCATGTTGATGATGTTGTTTACATGATATCTTCATATTTGTGTTAACGTCATTTAAGTGTATAATATACAATTATTTTTTAATTTTACTTTTTATGTAAATATATGTACTAAACGGAAGAATAGTTCATAAAATGTTTGTGGTTTAAAAACTTGAATTTTTTCAAGTCAATAAATATTCGCCCAAACGCTCAGGTAATGATGGCATGTTGCTAATTCTTTATCAACACTACATTTGAAAATATCTAGGTCCGCAACAATTGAAATTATTGATGCATAATTTTAGATGTATCCCCCTTCTCACTCATAGTAATAACCGTTGTTCATTCACCGTTGCCTGATAGAGATGAGTTGTCCCACCGAAAAACACGCATGTTGGGTAAGTCCTTGTTGAATTGTCCCCCATTATCAACTCGAGGTGTCGCTATTACCATCACATTTTAAGAAATTAGAGAAAGAAACATTTCGCACTTTTTTGTGAGTTTTTTTGGTGTCAACATGGTTTCAGATACGCCAGTTGCCACTGATCCTACTTAAATGTGAAGCTCTTTATCAAATCCGAGCGACAACTTTTCTAGAAACATTTGTACCTCTGAAACTGACACAACAACAGAATTTGAGTATATACTAATATCATTAACGTATTTTTCCAAGAAACAGCATTATCGAACTACACCTGTTTCCTAGTGGTATATAAATTCGCTTATTNTATTTTTCCAAGAAACAGCATTATCGAACTACACCTGTTTCCTAGTGGTATATAAATTCGCTTATTCACAAACACGTGCAATCTTGCAACAAGAGGCACATTGTCAGAGTAGACAGAAATAAAACAGTATTTATATGTATATGATGAGACGAAACATAAATATTGGATGCATACAGGAGCACATTAATAAACTAGAAAAACCAGCGTACGTATTAGTGGGATTTAGAGTGGTGGCAGAGGAAGAGAGATGGTCGATGATGCTTATAAATGATAAAAATGTAGAGGTAATGATATTCAGAAAGTTTACTGGTCTAAATTACCAAACAACGCGATATCAAAAAGGAAACATCAACTTAATAATATTAAATATGTACTTTAAATTTAGTGACGATCTCAAAAATTACATTAACATTTTGGAAAAACTATTAACAGATTTGAAAGAAGAGGATATTTTATTAAGTACAGATACCAATGCAAGAAATACAATGTGGGGTGACAAGAAAACAATGAAGAGAGGAGAACTAATGGCAAACATAATAATGAAATATGGTTTAGTACTACTCAATGATTACGGAGAAAATACATTTTTCGGGCCAAGAGGATCATCTACCACAGACCTGACTTTGAAAAACGAATGGCGAAGACATAGTAAGAAACTGGGAATTAACAGTTTGCGTGGAGGGCGATCACGTTGCAATTTGTTTCACTATACAAAGTGGGAAAGAAGACGAAAAAAATGCAAAATTAGTAGGCGTGTTGCGAATTGATTGGACGAAATTTAAAAAGAAGAAGGGACAATTGGAGGAGAAGAGAGATAGAGGAACAGAGTCAATTGATTCAATAGAGGACGATATAGAAAAGATGCAAATGCGATTATTGCGATTTTGTCACGAGTGTAAGGCTAAAAATACTCAGAGAAATGGGAAGATCTGGTGGACAAGGGAATTAACAGAGTTAAAGAAGGAGAAGAATAGTTTGAGGAGGAAGTTAAATAGAATACGACAGAGAAGAGGAAATGTGGAGGAGATATTAAGAGTATCGCTGGAAAAGACAAGAGTTTAAAGTTACAATTATACATGAAAAGAAGAGGAGCTGGGATGAGTATGTAAGGAAAGTAACGGAGAAGTCATGTTGGAATGTACCTTTTAAAATAGAAACAAATAATNTAAGAGACAGGGGAAATATATGGACATGGAAAGTAGTGGGAAAAAGAATAATAGAAATAATATTTCCAGAACATTAGTTAGTGGCTATAGACCGATTGGAGGACACGAATGGAGACGGAAGGGAAATGAGTGAAGTGGAATTGACGAATATAGTACAGAAATTGAAGTTGAGAAGAAGCCCAAGTTACTATGGAATTACGCATGAGATGGTACGAAACGGATATGATAAACTCGAAAAAGAAATACTTAACATTTATAATACGTGTATAAGAATGCGATACTTCCCAAAGCCATATAAAATAACAATGAAAGCTCTTCTTGAAAGGGGATAAAAGAGATCAAAATGATCCAAAATCCAAAAGTTGGATTCCAAAAGTTGGAACCCATGTAACTGGTTCCAACTTTTGGAAAAGTTTTAGATAAGTGGATCGGAGATAGGTTAACTGAACATGTTAAAAAGAAAAATTTAAGAAACATTAATATGGACTTCAAGAAGAAAGAAAGCAGAGGATGCAATTCAAAAACTGTTAGATTACTTAAGGAATATTGGGAAATATTGTCTATGTATGTTTGTGGACGTAGAAGGGACATTTGACAGTGCAGACTGGAAGGTGTTGATGGAACCGATGAAGAAGAAGGTACCAATCTATTTAAATAATTTGATAGCGTCGTATTTTGAAGATAGAACTATGGTGCTCAAAATAGGCGGATAAAAGGTGTTGCATGGAGCAAGTTGTGGTTGCCTACAAGGATCAGTGTATTAGATTATGGTAATGGACAACTTATTAGACATATTAGAAAAACAAAAAGTAAACTATATAGCATATGCGAATGACCTGACAGTAATGGTTGCAGGGAACAGTAGACGAGAAATAGAAGAAAAAGGACAAGATTTATTGAATGCAATAGTAACAGAGGGAACAAAGTTAAAATTAAAGATAAGTAGTACAAAAACAACAGCAACGTGGATACGCCATGCAGTACAAAAAAGAAGAAACCCAATTTTGCGACTATATGACAAAACAATACGTCTCCAGAGACGACACAAGTAATTGGGAGTAATGATAGATGAGAGGATGTTGTTCACTGAGCAAATAAAATACAGTATAGACAGAGCACGGAAAGTATTTCATAGTCTCCTACGAGATGGGCAAAATAAATACAATATTGAAAATAAAGACACGATATTGCTTTATAAGGGAGCGGTGAGACCGATCTTGGTTGATGATTGTTCTGTATGGGACCATAGAACGTTTATGGATATATTGAAAAACAGTTACGAAAAATACAGAGACAATGTTTACAGAAAAAGAGGGTCTTATCGCTCAATATCAACAATTCTAACGCATGTTTACAGAACATGCGTTAGAAGTACTGCATGGCATATTCCCCATATATTTATATGTGCATAAAATTAAATTTCAAAGGATACTAGAAAAAGACGGAGAAATAAAATTATACGAATATATACTAAAGAAAGAAGACAAAGGGGCAAAAAAGGTGTTGACAATGGAGTTATTACGGGGTTGGCAAAAGAAGGGAGAACTCAGAAAAAGGAAGAGTAACATATGCCTACATACCAAACGTGAAATATGCTATAATGAATAGTAAATGGTTTCGACAAAATACATAAGTCCTAGAATTTATGACTGGCCATGATAATTTTAATAATCACTTCAAAAAAGGGAGATTCGAGAGCAGAGTGACTGCATGAGTGGAAAAGCAGAGGAACATGAAGACCATGTTTTCTGGAATTGTGAAGAGTATGGTAAAGAAAGGGCTGGATATTTACGGCGACTGAAGGAAGACGGAGTAAGTGACATAACCAAAAAGGAAGAATTAGTGAAAACAGGGACGCGATATCAAGACTACAAAGATTGTGTGTCAAAAGTGTGTATTATACGAGATATATTGAAGAAAGAACTAGAAAAGAGTTGAATGTAAATAATGTTAACTGAGGGGAAAATGACTAGAAGAAAGAATAATCAGAAGAATGTGAGACATAAAACGGGATAACGAACTGAAACTCAAAAGGATGACAATGACTGGACACTACATCATGCATGTTGTAATATTTTAAAATAGAACGAAAAAGAATTAAGGAGCTCTGCAATGATTTGGTTGGAGGTAGATCGGTCATAATGACTAATGGCCAACTAAAATGTAAGTAATAAATAATGCACATTATTTCTATGATTCATTTTGGAATAATAAATGGATAACTGCGTATTTGATAGAAAAATAAACTTTTTACAAATATTAAATCTGCCACTACCCTTGGGCTTTTATAAGGAATTGATGGGATGGTCCCTCCGGAGAGAAACTGAGTTTATTTCCCCTACGTGGTCATATGCAGTTTGTAACTTCATTTTTGACAAAGTTTATTTAACAAATCTTACTGTTATGATAAAGTCACTATTTTAAGGAATAGCTGTAACTGTTCGAAATAGGAACATTTGATGTTGCTCCCATGCGGCAGCTGGGATATATTTTTGTCGCATAAATGCTACCTGCCGAAAATTATCCGTCGCGTACTTTAACTACACTTTTCGAAAATATTTTCGTCCTATTAGAAGAAAACAGCGGTAAAGACTAAAAGAGTAAATATCACTGCTCCAACATTTTTAACTGTTAAATATTAGTATATTAAATTGGACCTAATCAATAACATCACATAAAATACTTTACATTACTTACATTAATTTGAATTGTATTATGTAGACACTGTAGTTTGTGTATTAAGCATAACGACATTACATTGATTTTTTAAAAATTTTATGTAATTATTTATTAAATGAAACTCCATAGGTATTATTTTCCTTAACCGTAGGTTCTTATTTTCAAACTATATTACTCCGATTTCCGGAAATTCTGATTGGTCGAAACTCTCCACTAGATGCACAATAACCGTTGCATTCGTTCATTTATAA
>NNCF01128817.1:23043-55262 GCA_002313205.1 Laupala kohalensis | reverse complement strand
CTCGAAGTGAAAGCAAGAGGAGAGATCCGTTGCAAACCTAACAGATCCAAAAAACTGGCCAGAGCGTGGGACTTAGAAAAATAAATGGGCCCTCTTATGTTATCAGTAGTGTACATTCGAATATTAAGTGATTTTCGCGTGAATATATTTAATGAAGATTAATTGTTCAATACTTTTGATGTATTAAATATATTCGTTATATTCAATAAAGTTTCCAATATTTGAATGGCGAGAAATGGGATTTAATTCGCAAAACACATGTTAATATTTATGTTGAAAAAACAATGAAAATAAATANCACAAATTACTCATAAATATTCCTATAATTTCTTATATTTATACAGTGAAGTAAAGAAATCAAATCTCATTGCCAACAATCTCATTACACTAACATAAAACTAAAATGTATTCCTCTCCGCAAGTTTCATTAGAAATCTCTTCGTTGTTCCTGCTCTATCATTTGACAATCAAATATAAAAGTTTCTTCTATTTGTTAAACGAAATTACGTGTCATTGGCGCCTTCTTCGTATGTCCGAGAGGAAAATTTCAGCGATCTAAATTTCTAATTTTACAGCCAGTAAAAAGTAGAATTTTGTTCAATTTTAAGAAAAGAATGAAAAATGAAAAAAAAACATTTTTTAACGGTGGAAACCCGTATATAACGCGTGGGGAATTAAAAATGTAATGTATACTATTTTGTAGGTATTTAAATAGAAAAGAAGGAACAAAGTTATTCGGTTCGGGGGCACTTTTGAGTGCCTCGTCCTGGTTTACCCCTCAGTAATTCTTTATGTTTAAATTGTTCAGGTTTATCAATATTTTCTTCCAACTTGCTTACTAGTTATTGTGTTAAATAGATTTACGAAGAATGTTAAACTATTGAAAGAACAGTTAAACTATTGTTAATTTGTGGAGTTGAATAGTATACTTCATGCAAATTTCCTTAATATTCGCACACATGATTCAGCAAATTTGTCCCAACAGACGTGCAGTTAATGAATTGCTTTTACCACATCACTCGTACATCACACGTACATTGAATGGAAATAATGTAAAGCTACTACTGCTATACACACTACAGAAATATTATTAATAAAGAAAGATTCTACAAATACTATACTACTAAAGAATGATAAAATTATTATTCCATTCATAGATCTAATATCAATTATTAATAAATGATTGAGTATTTAATTTATTACTAAATATTTGATAAACGATTTTTGATTTGTCAATGAATCAAAAAAATTTAGAATAGTAAGATGAGCATACTTAACCTCTTAAACGGTAAATATGCTTTTTTCGTGACTAGATAAATGAAAATATAACATCTCCCGGGAATTTCCGTTTCGAAATTGCGTACTATCTACTCCGCCCAGTAAGGATGACTATCAGCAACCGCGAATGTCGTGAACCGTATAATTGTGGAGTATAATCCTTCGTACAACTCACGAACTGAGTTTGCCACTTTATTTCTGCCACATTTCTTATAAACACTGATAGCAAAGAAACACTTATGAACCATTAATTTTCTAGATATGGTGAAAAGTAATAATACAATTTGAGAAGTACTTGTGCATTTTAACATACAATTAGAGCTAACTATTTAAAACTAGCTTTGTTTTCTAATGAAGCTGATAATTTATCAATAGTGGACAATCATCTTTAAGGATTCTTTACGCTCACATAAAGTCATTTTTTTTAAATATCCATGTATTCGGCTCTTTTTCGCAGAGATTAAGTTTGTGCATGCCGTTTATTTTATTTAGGAATTATTTCCATCTACTGTATTGTGATGCACTTTACATCAACTCCAGCATCGATAGTTCAAATTTAGATAGAAAACAGTAGAATAGTTTTCGGAATAAATACAAGAACAGCCACTCTACAAAGTAATGTTGAAATTAGCTGAAATATATGTTAGATATTGAAGGTCTTGATTGCGTTTCATTTTTTACTAACGTGATGTAAAATTTATAAACTTTTAGATTTTTGAGAATGTTTATCAATTGCTCATTTAATAATGAAGTGTGGATGTGTAATAGGAGACAGTAAAGCAGAAGTTCTCATCGTATTGGTCATTTGTTTGTGGGGCAAAAGCTGGTTAGACCCGTTTTCAGATGGATCTGAGTACTCCACACGCACCGTTTAGAACAATTGTACTTGGAAACAATCTTTTTTAATATTTGGTTGGAAACCAGAGTCGTATTCATTTACTCCAACATTCGCTAATACTATTTTCAATTCAAAATATTGATAAATTAAATATTTAATTGCTCCTGCTTGTCATTTTAATTCTATGTATTCTTTTGTTCCCGGCCCTCTGTACGCAATTCTCTGATGTACATCCCGCAGATGGCGGGATTCGACATTGTTTGGATTAACGTTTTCTTTCTTGGGAATAACCCAGCCACTAATATTTGAAATAATCGATAACCTACTGAATCTCTCGAAGAAAAATATCATTATCACAGAGGGATTCAAAGTCCTGTACCACATAATCTGACGGACAAATGCAGACGCTAATCACATCCTTATACTTAAAAGCCAAAACTTCCATTCTTAATCCTTTGTTCTAAATAACACGAAACGGGTAGGTGGATCACTGTTTCACACCTTCAGAATTTTTTGGCTTTGTTCGTACACCTATTTCCTGCGATTCTTTTAATTGCCAGAACATCCTCCAAATTTTCAATAATTTATATGTTGTGAAATTTAACTAATGAATGCCTAGGAAAACTTTTTTTCAATTACTACATCTCCGTCCAGTGTTTGACAACCAACTTCCGGTTCTATCTAGCAATTGACAACAAAAAAAGAAACCAATGATTAGAGAAGAATGTTACTATTAATGTGCAATGTAACTGCAAAGTTCTTAAAAAATAATAACTCAATAGATCGGACTTCGAGCGCAGATTCACTCTTTTTACATCATATTTGAGACTTTTATACTTCTCAAAAATGGGTGAATAACTGATAACCAACTAGAAAAGTGGCAAAAGTATTCATACATTTCGAAAAAAATATACAAGTAATTCAGAAATGAACATTCAAGTAATTATGAAGTCGAAGAAATATATATGAACGGAAACGCAATCTCCTAAATGAAGTACGAGTACGTTCAAAAGGACCACGAAGTAAAATTTATTCAATACTCTGAATGAAACCAATGCTACCAGGTCACGCCTATTGGTTCAGGCCACGTCTATTAGTTGACTAAGTTGGTGACGTTAGAATCGTCTTTTTCAATACTTTCAGGCGGGATTCAAAATTTCCGTATTGGTAAACAGGTAATCATTATAATCATGCTTACTTATTGACACCTAAGATAGTTCTCTATCTTTCGCAGGGGTTCTGTGAAATGACTATCATCTCCTCAGACAAAATACCGGTTAATTCACAAAGTCCGGTTAATTCACAAATTTTGTACCTACAAATCAAAGTTACCAACTTGCCAAAGTTGTTCAGCAAGTTCAAGAGATTTCTTTGTGGTTGTATTCTACTGTGCTTCTTTGGAAACAGAATTAAGAACCAGTGGCCCTAAAATGTTACTGACTGATTGAATGTCTTGATTTGCTGTGATTCTCTAAGTGTCCTTCAAGCAATCCAGATTATGTATCCAGCTGATAAGCTGGAATGAGGAAGTTGACATGCCTCAAGAATTTCATGGATTTCTTCACGATTCCTAAATTCCATCAAGACAAGGATTCTGAGTGAATGGAACAATGAGTGGTTGGCTGTTGAAGGGAATAAGCTCCGACTTATCAAGTCCTCTGTTAAGTCATGGAGCAGCTCCTGTAGGTCAGCCAGGAGCGAGGAGGTCTTGCTGACCCGCTGCGCGTAGGACACTGTCCTCTCACTCATCGGTATCTTGCTACTTCATGATAAACCCGTTTGTAAGGAGTGTAGCTCTTCTCTGACAGTGCATCATCTATTAACTGATTGAAGAAAATCCACCAGAATACGGAGACAAATTGGTCTGGCTGTAGATGTACCAACAATTCTCGGAAATGAAACTGATGATGTTAATAAACTATTGAATTTCATAAATAGATCGGGGCTCCTCCCACAGGTTCTCGGGAGGGCTTAAATATGCATTCTTTTCCCTTTCTTGTTTCCTTTCATTCTTCCTTTTTCTTTGTTTTGAAAATTATAGTTTTCAGAATTACTTATTTTTTGATAAAATGTATTGGGCAACTTTATTCTGTCCTTTCCTATCATCTTTGTGTTTAGATATTTGGTGAATTCAGGAGGGTTTTTTAGTGTGTGTGGTCGAGGTATTCGCCGAGTCCCACACACGGGGAAGAGGCACTACGGTTCTTCTCTATGGTGCGAAACTGCATTTCTCCCTCACCAGCATGGGCTCTAATGACCTTGACGTTCACGAGCTCCAAAGCCCAAAGAAAAAGGAAACACACCCTCAGAAAAATCTTTAAACCCACGTAGCATTGTGCCTCACTGTCGTTCGTTATCATTCTTTATAGTTGGCCGAAACGCATACATACTCTGGTGACATGTCGTTTACTGATTTCTTTACTCTAAATATTGGTCAAAACGAATTAAACAACCCTATACTTATATTACTTCTCTAAGAGGGTTAATTATTTTTGTCAAAACTCATATTATAGTCGTTTGTGGGAAAGAACGGATCGTGTTCTTTGATTTTGTTACAAATGAGGGCGTCATTTTGGGACAGTAATGTTTTAACTTCAATTCATGGATTGTATGAAGCAATATGGGATCAATTTCAAAGATTCTATTCGCCTATCCATGTTGATTTGTAGCCAGCACCTTCAAATTTTTCTCTCCCCCTCCTTTCCTCGCTAACACTTTTTAAATTCATTTTTCCCTTAATTTTTTCAGATACACACGAGTGATGATTTCAAACACTTGGACATCAAATATATTTGTGATAATATGTATTTTTATAAATGTGATTATGCGACATCACAAAAATTGTACAGGAGATGCTTCTCCGAAATAAAATATCTTTTAAATTTAGTTTGAATTTGTTTTAATGCGCTGTAATCACACTTCTATATAAATGTTTATCTTTCTCTGTATTATCATGCAACCACCTAGTCCAGAATTTTCTCTGTTCCTTTAAGATGACACACAGGATACAAATACATCTTGTTCGAATCCACTTGACAGATTTTTTTTTTTCAAAACTAGAAAAGCATGGTAAGAAAGTATTTAGTATTGAAACTTCTTTAGCCGTGGTGAGAATGAATTTTTACGCTCGCAACCTCTTGAGAATCGCAACGTAAGATGTATACCGTTACAGAATTTGAAATAAAGAAAGTGATGTTGAGTTTCAAAGAATTACAACACATTAGATATTTGAATTTGAGAAAAATTTGCGAGAATTTCATTGAAACAATTGAGAAATTTTGAAGATAAGCTTAAACTATGAACCAGTAGTCCTAGAAGATATGGCAAATACGAGAGGCCGTAGAAGTCAGTCAATTCACACGATTTCATTTTTTCATAGTAAGAAATAATAAAAACTTGAAATAAAGTCTTCTACTAGTTAATAAGTATATCTATAATTTCTAAACTATCCAACTAGCGAGCTTCAGTATTTAATAATTTCCAACATATATACCGAAAAAAATTAAAAAGATATAATTGAAAAAGAAATATGAAAAGGGTAAGAGCGTCTGAGAGAAAGGAATTCTGGTAAATTTATGTATTTATTTAACTTTTTCTTCTCGACTTCCAATGTGGCAAATATTGGCTCTACCTGGTTATTTTTGTTCGTTTAAAATACGTTTTGTTTCTTTACTATGTTTTAAATTTTAAATAATTTAAATATTTTTTAAATTATCAAAATACTTTTTTAGATTGTTCATTATTCATTTATTTATCTTCTTGAAACAAATTGATACAAATTCGTGGAAAATAACATGGTTCAGTCTACGTCAGACGTCCATAAATTAAATTTCTTATCTATTGACTGTGATAAAAAAATGTTTCCAGAGGTCTCGTTGATAGACTTTCCATTGCGTCTCACAAGAAAATAAATCAGTGTACTTAATCAGCTCACTCTTATATTTCGAGTTCACATTTTCAAACCTTAATGAATGTTTCAGAATTAAATATTAAAACCATATACTTCGTTGCATGTTTCAAAGCGACTTTTCTCACCTCTTTTATACTTCTACGATCAGGATTGAGAAAAAAGAAGTTGAAAGTCCTTGTCCTTCTTGGGTTTTAATGAATAACGCATTTGTTTCGTGACATTGTCCGTCATCAGGAATTTTCGCGTCGACAGAATTGTCTGAAATTTGGTACGCATGTATAAATCCGTTGACAATGCAATATTATGGTATCAACGTGTTTTAATCAAGTTTTTTTCTTATAAATTTATTAAAATTCAAATGTAACAGGCATTTCATATCAAGTTAACTAATAGTAACCTAAACATCTGAAAAATTGTTTGTTAATTTTTGGTACACTTATAGCACTCCCAAGTGCATATGAAAATAGAAAATTTCAGATCTTTTTTTAAACATTTCAGATAGTTTTAGAGATTTTAAAAGTTCAAAATTGCGTAGTGATATTTACCACGCATTGCACATTTTAATCAGTCATACGTTGAATATTTCTCACAGACAGCTAAAATTGGTGTCGTTCGTTTTCAGCGTGAAATGGACTTTCGTTTAATATCCAACACTAGAACCACTAAGAAATTTCAAAAAACTGTTCAAAATAACTCGCTACATCCAAAAGAATTAACAAAAACATTTTTTGATTAAAAAATTGTTTAAACCAAAATTCGTCCCCTAAATTATTTCGAAAACATAAATTTGTTTATGTTGTCTTCTTGAATGCATATTTTTAGTGTGGGATGGCGATGGGTTCTTGTAAAAAAAATAATTGTGTTATCACCCGCACAAACAAATTCTTCTGATGTATAGCTACTCCTATAATTCTTGTCATAACAGCAAATATTAATTGAATAAGTACAGATAATGATTTTTACGATAACTTTTATCTATTTTATCAGTATGTATGTTAACACAGTTTGGTTTAAAATAGGGTTTAAAAAATATTCCTTACCTAAAAATAATTCTAGAAGAAATATTGATAAAATTCAACGTGATTAGAAAAATCTGTAGCATAGCGGAGAATGTTGGGAATAGAATACTGTAATGTAGATTTGATCCCTCCTTTTTGAAATAAAATTAAAATGGTTTCATATAAGTTATTTTAATATGATCACTTTACTGGTATATTGTCATACATCATATTTAGCACAACTGATCCAATAAATATCGATGAAAGAAATTTACTTTTTTAAAGAAAACATCTGCAAGTACTTGCCTGATGTAAGTGAAGAAATATTCATTTTTCCCACTTTACAAACTCTAGGTTCTCGAGTTAAATGCACGTTTTTATAAATGTGCGTGTCCGGGTATATCTTCTACGTTCTCTTACCTCAGACGTTAAATTGAAGAATTTGGACCCCATGGAGTCATTTTATTTTCATTATTCTTCCTGTACTAAGATCCATCACAAGCAAGAGTAACAAGTTTTGAGTTACCTGGCGGTGAGGTTCACCGCAATTTAAGAGATTTCTATGTGTTTGTGAACCAGAATTGGAAAATACGACCCAAAACACAGTACTTCCCAAGGGAGTCGCCTCATATGAGGAGCGTAGTCTCTACGAAGTCACCTCAGAGGTCTTTGGGTCTCCCAAGTTGAATGTTAATGGAAGACGTGCCCGGGAGGCGAGCTGGATGGCGCAGTTGGTAAGCGCATTAAGCTCAAGGTTCCGAGTTCGAATCTCGGTCTCGTCTCCCATTGTTATTTAACATAACATAATTAATTTAACTGTTCATTGTGTTTGGTGTTGTGGGCTCTATTCACATCACACAATTCACATTCAGATTGACTAAGTGACAACTTGATTTTTAGATAAAGGTATCAATGTATGGAACTTTAAAGTTCATGTAATTGTTTGAATCATTGAACTGAGATGAATCAATATATTCTTAAAATGTTTTGGACTTTATCATTGGGAAGATTCCCCGTTGCTATGTTGTCTCGGTTGGAAAAGGAGCACCGCTCCCATGACCAAAGCAGCGCGGAGCGTCACTCCTATGCGCCCCCGCTCCACTACACCCATCGGGTTAAGATTTGGTCATCATAAGTTTGACTTTGCAGCGAGATTGTTAACACTTCCTTCGAGACCATCAGAGACATCTTATTACGGCGATGTGATGAAGAATTGCCTTTCTCCTTTAGCATAAAAATTGCCAGAATCATGGACTGTTCAATACAGAGAAGCGCTTACGTCAGACATATATTTTAAGAAAGTGTGATCAAATGTACAGTAGACTATAGTGTAATCTACATTTATTGCGTGGAAACGCGATGACGTAGGAATATCATCACAAAAGGATGGACTATACGTGGTAAGTAACCGGATTTTGAACGTCTCTTTACAGTTTCATAGATTTGTACCCCTACAAAAAGTCATAAATTTAAAGGTCCAAATTTATAAACGAAGGAAAATAAATTTTGTTTCGCCGTTTAAGAACTTGCAACATTTTACTCATAAATTTTGTGACATTATACAGCTCAATTGAAAGTTATTTTTAAGTACACTGTTTTACAATACTAATCTAATTAAATAAAATTGTGGATTTCAAATCAAGTTTCAACAGTTTCATTAAAGAAAATTATTTATGTTACAAATATGTAGAGCTCGTATTGAAATCAACCGGTGGTTTTTACGTATTGTTCATAATGAATGTGTTCGTACTAATGACTTAAACGAAAAAAAATGAGTTCCACTAGAGACTGGAGGGAAATTTTGCTTTGGCTATAAATCAATGATCGCCAACCAAGTAACCTGCGGACCAACGGATGTCCATGAAAAAAAATTTGTGGACCGCAGGAAAATCTTGGCAATAATTCGAATTTTCATTAATTATAAAACTTAAAATAATTGGAAAATGATAAGAAATAGGGTTTCACCGGTGACGAAATATTGGTTGCATTGCGCGAAGTCTTCTGTTTCATTTCAATCTTCTTTAGCTCAGAACATCCTCTAGTCTAATTTTCCAAGAAGATTTAATAATAATTAAAAAATATAGGAAAGGTGCTTTTAGATATGATTTATTAAGCCATTGAGTAAGTTCTATAAAAATTATTAATTTGCCGCTTTTTTTTTTGTTTCTGTCAAAAACGTTTCAAGGTATGGCCAAGTACTTTCCTACCTTCCCTAGGCTCATATTTTCGCATGCTGATGTCGCAATGTCTCCTCTTGTTTCCTTCTTTTTATCTCAGCCCTAAAGAATTTACTACCGAAATATTCAATGCGTCTGTATCAGAGTCTTTGAGGCTATTCTGTGCTTGGATGGATGATGATTCAGTTGTTAAGGACTGATGTAATCCTTTTTATTTCAAATTACAATAAATTAAACAATTCAGTTTTTTCGTTGTTTCATTATCCTAAGACTTGTGCTGCCCTTCAAAAGTAAAATGAATAAAAAACATCATTATACTTCCTGTCTGTGGAGAAACGAAGACACAACCATTTGTATTATTGACTGGGTAAATTTGTAATCTTGCAAGGCTTGAATGACAAATTAAGCAAAGTTTTGTACTCGTTAATATTGTATCTCTCTTTTTCGATTAGCAGCAATTACATGTCACCTTGAAGTTCTAACTCTGTCTTTTTAACATTATGTAAATAGCTGATAAACAAAAATACGTGTAGGAGGTATACTACAAATAATGTCACGCACCTGTGTAGTTCTTGAGACTTGTGAAACTCGCGTATATCATTATTGCTTGTGAATGTCAAAATCGTTTTAGCTGTCAAATGAGACTACAAATTGTTTCCAATTTATGTGACATTATTCGTAATCATTACTTTACGAGTTTTACGTAATTTTCTTAAACATATTTTTCACGTGATTTACCTTCATAGTTATTCATCTAATTGTGTAAAAATATCAATATACGTCTTGAGATGAAATTTCGATAGCATGAAATATATTAAACAATAATGCTTCTGATGTGACTCAAACTTATCTTTTCTTTAAACTCAGTTTCGGAAAAAATACATGGGAATATTATGGGCGACGTTGACAATACTTACTGCTGAAACGTAACGTAATTTTCATCCAAATGATGGGTACCCAGATATCGTACACTTAACGTGCCAAATTGTGTTGGTGTAGAGTCGAGAATTATTAATGATTTACTTGTTTAAACTTTCCACGAATAAGTTACAATGTGTAAGATTAAAAGTATTTTAATATTCATAATATTTTAATAATTTCTTATGGGTTGTTATTAAGAGCATTAAAAAATGCCAATGATCTCTGCAAAATGACAAGTATTTTAGTTGGGAATTAAAATATTATGATGTTTATGCTATGAAGAATTGGACTTTTAAGAGTACACAGGTGTAGTAATCATTAATGTATCATATTACTTGAAAGTCAATAAAAGAAAAAATGAATTAAAGTTTAAGTAAAAATAGTACTATGAAAAACTTGGACGTATTTCCAAAACTTTCGGGGTGGAGTTCGAACCATACCCTCTCAGCGAGGGACCTGTTTGTGTAATATCTCATCTCCATGAACATGGGAGATGTTTCAATATTTTCTGTCGTTTTTTTAAATATATTTTGACTGACTCGTATGAGAACTTTCTGTCACGTTTGGTTTCGAATGACCCTATAATTGATAATAAAAAATAATTGATGTTTCATAATCGCGTAACCAAAAATCTGGCTATATGGAACACTTCGATAAAATTGAACATTCAGGTGGCCCATGATTTGAGATACAGTACTTGAAGGAAAATTTGGCTGACAGGACAAATGAAATAAGCCATTGTACCATCAATGTCACATAATTATTTCAAGCAATTGGAAAATATGGAAGTTGTATTCCCAATTTCTCTAAGTTAGCCACCATGTATCTAACGATTCCAACGATACCAGTTCCCTCTGAACTTTGATGTACGAAGTTGTCAAGGAACGAAACGGTTGGATAACATATTATTTTTGAGTGATTGTTCAGAGTGGTAAGTTTAGGTAACATTTCATTATTAACTTTGTAAACATTTCAGTCACACTCTTCATAATCTGTCCTTTCATGTTTAATGTTCTAAATTAACATAAATGTTGATGGAAATAAAAAATAATTTATTTAACGTTCTTTTTACTCCTCATTCACAAGTCAAAGTTTCATTGCATTTGATATTTTCAGATTTTATTACATGCTTTTCGATTCATCTACGATTTCAATATTACTCATTCAAACTGTATCATGACGCAGAATGTGGCGATCTCTGATGACCTTTCAATGAATTTCTTCATAAACGAGTGTATCAATTCATTGAACTTAGTGTTGGAGGGGAGACAAATGAAGAGTTGTACACTATTCGCAGTACGATTCAGGTGTAACATAAATTAATAAGAAAAAATAAACGGAGGTCATGAAAATTTGTGCTTCCCGGGAGTAAACAGAAAATGCCCAAGTTCCTGCATCGTCATTCACACTATCGTGTTGACAACTTTCAGATAACATTAAATACATTTTAAAAATGAATTAAGTCGTGAAGATTGAATATTCTTTCATTTGTATCATCTTCTATGTTATAATTATTCCAAGCTATATGTATGTATGTGTTGCATTAAGAAATTCAACGTCATGTGTAGATGAGAGCTGCTGAGAGGATTTAGGGGGCTTGAGGCAGATTTTGAGTTTGGACCCTCCCCCCTCCTCCCCATTCTCTCACTTCTTTTACATCTCCGCCAATCAGATATATAGAAAAATATGCGTTCCAAAATATTTCAAAACTATTTTAATTTACAGATTTAGAGGTATATCCTACTTCTGTGAGTCAAACTGTCCCAATATATGCCCAGATTTAGCCATAGGTTCGGGGTAGAGTTCCGCAATTTCTTGGCCTTAGTATAAGGAGAAGATGTGGCCAGCATCTCCGACCGGTTTGACCCATTATTCATTTGACAGCAGGCCTGGAATTCAGTCTGGATGTCGAGGTGTGGGGAAAATTCTCATCCATCCGAAGTACTTTATAGCTCGTAGAATCATTTTTATTCCAACTATTTTGGATATTATCCATCGCCTTAACCTGTTTAATCATATTCAACAGGTGAATATCACAAGCAACCTGCATCCGACAGCGCTGGGATTCGAACCGGGGCACTTTGGTTCTTCAAGGAGAGGACGCTACCACTGAGCTCCAGTACCCCGCTTCAAATCCCGGCGCTGTCGGATATCTGAAGACGGAAGTTGAAGGGGAAACGTTGCTTGTGTTGTTCATTTGTTGAGTATGATTAAACAGGTTAAGGCGATGGATAATATCCAAAATAGTTGTAATAAAAATGAAATTTCAACATCGTCAAGAAAGTCTTGCAGAGAAGAATCTATGAATAAAAAGGTACAAGAGAATATTTATATAATGTGTGGGGTTTTAATTCACAAAAACAAATTTACTATTTCTCCAGTTACTGTGAATTAACAGATGCCAACAATAATATATCAGAAATTATTTATCAAAAGTAACTAAGTAAATCTTTTTTAGAAGTATTAAAAATTCTAAAGAAGAAAATTCAGAAGAAATTAAAAGTACAAGTACTTTGCGTGAATGGTTCTGATCGATGTCATGATCGGATATATCTGAAGTTTATCAAGAAACCGCCGATAGGTTGGAAAAAGAAGGTGGGAGGAAATTTGGTCGCAAAACATGGGATAATTACCCATGTGGCGTTCAAAATCTTAAGCTCAACATTTTTTAAAAATTTATTTTATTTCTGTGAATTGTCGAAATCTGAGCCTGTTTTTCTTGTCAGGTTCTCATGTTTCCACAGTAAAATTCGTACCTAAAAACTATCGAGCTGGAACAAAAATAACATTAAAAAAAAGAAAATGAAAATAAAAATTCAGTTTGTTTTTGCATTAATAGTCTACGGTACTGAAAATGGAATGCGTTAGTAGTCAACATGGATGTTTGAAACTGAAAACGGTGACAAAAAGTTATTTACTCGTAATAACGCAGTACTTCAAATTAATGAGATCTTCCAATAGTATCATATATTAGAGAAAGATCTTACATTACCTACAAATTGGGAATCCTCAAAGTATTTTAGCAGAATTGCATGAAATTTCAGTAAGAAAATCTGTATTAAATTTTATAACCGCAACAATTTTCTTAGTCAATAACGTACATTAAAGTCTCTGGGTGTCCTCCCCAACAAATTATCAATCATTTTTTATTTTCAAATTTCTTTGCGTTTTTCATACTCCGTTCACCAGAAGGTATTGCAATAGAATTCACTTGATAGTTGTTTACTCATGTTCAGTAGAGTCGTTGGAACAAAGAATGCAAGAAATAAAGTAAGATTGCTCACATTCTTATATTTTGAGTTTCTTCATCTTCCTTCTCTCCTTTCCCTTGTCTCCAAGGAGTCGGAGATGGAGGATGGTATGATGCCGCTTTGGTTTGGCAAGGGAATTACGAGGGTGCCGGATGCCCTTCCTGACGTACCTCCCCGAGGCAGGTTATACAATGACATGAGCGCGATTGATGATGAGTGATGATGTGATGGAATGAAAGGCAGGGAAAACGGGAGCTTCGTACATCACCGCTAATTCTACTTAGATCAGACAGGGTTTGAACCCGCGTCGCGCGTGAACGCTACGTACTACGCCATCGGTACTACTATACCATTTTGAGTCTCATATCCATAAAATATTTTTTCCTTTTTTCAATATTCATCTAGGAATCATTTCGTTACAAGTACAAGAAATGATGGGGTATGTTACTCACATTAAGTTATCGCGCGTTTTTATTTCAAAATTCTAGAGATATGTGTTATGGAGATCATCTCTTGCTCGCATGTAACCTCCAAAAATTGTTTCAATCATGAGGCGCCACAGTATTCATTGTTTTGTTTTTCGGAAGAGAGTGTAAAGTCCATAAGTATAAAGCATCGTTTATTATGTAAATATTATTCATCGTTTATTAAACTAAATTCTTATCGTTTCCATTCCTTTTTCTTCTTTAAAAAACCAAGATATAATTTTTTAATGATTCGCTTAGCTAGAACTATAATGTAAGTATCATGAAACATGGATTCCTCTCCATTTCGTGAAAACCAAAATAGGCATTGCTCTTGTTTTGTTTCATTGACAGGAATTTCAACGAATAGATATTTTTTTCTAAAAACTGTGGAACCTCCTAAACGCACATTGAAATCAGAAACTCGTATTCTCATATTTTCTAAATCTACGCACATCCATGTAACATTACTTAAGATATAGATTTTAGAATAGTTCTGAACAAAAAGAAACGAATTCTGTTTCGTTAGAGATGAGAACTTAAAAGTATTTCTTTTCATTATGTTCCGTTGAGCACCAAGCTTTCAAGTTTCGCCTATTGTCAAAAGCGCATATACGAAAAAGCTAGCTAGAAGTTTGTTCTTTGTGATGAACATTGCTCCGCAACCTACTAAAAGTTCCGATCCAAACCAATGACAATGCACAAATTGCGTATGTTCTGAACTTATGCTACAACTAAGGGACACCTAAGGGTTACAGTGTCAAGAGAGATGGCGAGGAAGTTTGGAAGAGATTGAAACCTAGTACCGTTATGTCTGAAGATGAAAGCAGGTAACATATATCTATAGAAAAAGTTCTCTTGTAGAAACGTTAAAAGAAATAAGATGAACAATGCGCAGAAACAAATTAAGTAAAATATGAAATAAAATTTACCCATATCAAAATCTTTCTATAAATAATGCATTGAGGTGTCACTAGAAGATAACAACTAGTTAAATACAATATTGATGAGTATCACTCATAATTGATTCTAATATTAATATATTATTAAAATGGATACATAATCAGAGTTCAATGGACTTGACTTTGTGTAAGTTGGAACTCAGAAATTATTGATTAAGTAGGGGGGGGAAGCCTTTACCATCGTAGAGGCATATTGAAGTTGGCGAAACCAATATGCTCCGTTTCTTTGTAACGTGTGTAACAGCGTTGAATGTTGTTCTTTTGCCGGTTTCAGCCAAGACTCGGGGGAAGGGGAATGTATGCCCGACGCTTGCCGCTAAACTTCCGTCACCAACCACGGATTTCCGTCGCGATTAAAACGTACGCGACACCTCCGGGGTCTTTTCCCTCTGCGCAAATATTCACATCATTTACGAATATTCTGCATTATTGTTAACGCATATTTACCCTTTTTACTTGAGATTATGCTTATGTATGTACTAACGGTTGTTTACTTGTGAGGTAATAGGTGGAATTGACTTATTTCGTGTTCTGAAAATAATATAAATTGTAAAAGAAAACAGAAAAAATGGACAATCTCACTTCATTATATTTGGTACAAATTGAGCTGATGTAGAGCTTTGTCAGAAACAAAACTATAATACAGAAAATATCATGAAAATCCAATAAAACAAATCCCATTCAATTTTACCTCATTTTCTCTTTTCACGTGAATGTTGCTGTAGTATTCGTTAGCAGTTGCTTTTTAGACACCGAATTTCAAAATATAAGAATTACTTATACTTTAAAAATAACTTCTGATAATTCCTCTCCCAGGAAACGATACCCAGAAGAATCGAAGATAAGCTCATAAATGATGTAATAAAGTCCATTTTTGTGAAAATATTATTGTTTAAACCTCATTTTCGTATTTTCAGGCTGTATTGTTCATGTAGAATATTTTTCCTCCTTTTAGAGTGAATTTTAAAAGACTTCATGTTGGAAACTAGTTGGAGTAACCCGACGTCGCCTGGTACCTTCTGTTATTTTACTGTTTAATTCTTCGTCATAATTCAATGAAGACAGAAAGAGCACGTTTATATATAAAACCGTTTTATGATATCATTATGAGTTCGTGAGTTAGAGCAAAAATTCGAAATAAAAAGTCCACCATAAAAACACTTCAAAACATATTGATTTTTTTTTCTAAATAAGTCTCCACAATACTATCAAATAACATCCCATCATAATTTTAACTTCATATTTCTAATCGATTATTTTTCTCTGCTTTGAAGAATGAGTCAGTCACTGAAGGCATTGCCACTTATTTATTACAAATAAAACACTCTGAATCAGAATGAAGTTTTATACCGTTGTTAATCTCTGATTAGCTAACACTCCTTTTGAGGGGCAATCTAATATGTTTCTCTTTTTGCATTACAATATAACGAGCCGGCTAGTTGCTGTAAGTTACCCCTGCGTTTAGTTTAAAACTTTGCGAGAGATTAGAAAAGAGCAATAATGCTACTTCAAATACGTCATGTAAAAAATAGACTCTGAGCAACTTGATAGGGACGGAAAACATAAATTTCTGTGGTTGTTGTGGTTTGTTCTAGGTAAAACACCGATAATAGTTATCCGCAGAAAAATGGTGTTGCTTGTCCATGACACAACTCCTACCTATGAATAATTCTTCAGTTTTCACCAGGTCGAATATTATCACTTCTTTTTACTTCGAGTGGAGTAATACGGAAAAAATATAATAATGTCTTAACAAGTGATATACTTGTGAACACTGATCTAAGACGCGCTCACGTGTAGTCGCCTTCTTGGCGCTCGTGTCACTTCAACGGACAATAAATAAATTTATAATTAATTCTTACATAAGAAGATAATAAATTAAAAATAATTAATTCTTAAATGCAGTAACAAAGTGCTTTTGTCCGCGTGGGGGCGGGTCACAAGCTAATTTAAAAGAGTTTATAAATTTAAAAGAGCCTTAAACATTCAACTCTGACCGAATTGCATACAATAATTGAGTGATAATAAAAGTTCTGATGTTCGAAGGAGTGATTTCTATTTTGTTCTTTTCAAATTTTACATATCTTCAATCCTCATCGCACACATACTTTCATTTCTTTCTCAATTTTTAATACGCTTACATGTTTTGTGTAAATTATTGTAATTGCAAAAGTATTTGTCGCATGGAACAATGTTAGGAGCGCTGAAAGCTGTTAGTATGGGAGAGGGGCGTCTGGTTTATAGTCTGGAATTAATACAAATACGCATTCTGAGAATCCCTGTCGCTGAAAAGAGGTTTTGGAATTCAGTCACTCAGTGCGTAAATTGTAACAAAATGTTAGGGTACATTTCATGGTCTTTGGTATCTCCAGTAGTTTGTAAGTGATTTTTAATATCTTTATAAAATAATTTCATATAAATTTGGAAAATGCACATTCCAGAATTTCTTAAATTCGGCTACATGTTTTTTCTTTAAAATGCTGGCACGCAAAGGTGTCAAGTCACGCGATACCTACAGAAAAATACTTAGTTATTGAACCAAACGATGTTGAACATGTTGAAAATGTTACTTTGTTTGTTAACAACCTAGTGAAACCAACACACAAATTAAAAATTGTTAGTTTTCTATGTCAACATTAGATTCATATTATTATTATCTCAAGTATCAAAGAGAACAATATACTGAACAAACAAAGACTGTTTTACAAATTAATTTTGTTGGAACAGTTATGAGAGATTCATTCAGGGTTTCCAATGTGGAATATTTTTACCAGAATATGTTTAAAAAGGTTTATTTTACTGCATTTATCAAAATGTTCAGGTTCAATGTAATAAATGAGAATTCGGTGGAGTGTCTGTAACATCAAGACTTGCATTTGAGGGATTAATCTTAAATTTTGGCGCCTTCTTCGTCATAATTGTTGCAAGTGCAGTATGATTAATATTAATGTAAGACAAGGGAAAGGAAAAATTAAAGCTATTTCGCTTTTTAGTAGGTGTGAATCTTCACTGGCACAACTGGTGGCAATTAAGCTAAATGCTGCGTCTGCTAATGATCAGTAGTAATGCATAAAGCGAACAATCCACTGAACCTAATCTACGAAACAATGTGAATGCAAAGTTAAGTAAAAGCTATGATGAATATTGTTTCCATTTACACAATATAAAAATGAAGTGACTTACGAAGAAGTCATGCGTCTACCCACAGATTGACATTCTACTAGATTGACAATGCATAAGTTTTTACCGCGGCGGCACTGAAGCCAACCAAGTTGAATAATTTTGCTGGTATCAACATTTTGCTATCACCTTGAGAAAGATCCAAATATCGAATGACAGACTCTTCGGTTTCCCAGGATTATATTGAAACAAACTTGAATCTGGCTGCACACAACATGGCGGCTGCGCGAAAATCGTGACTTCACCCCAACATTCGTAGCCAATATAGTAGTATATATCTGATCTTACCGACACGTTTTATTTTAGTATTGTTCTGTGTAAAGTGCACTTTCTCTTTGCTTAGATTTGCGTCATTCAAATACAGTTGTACAAACAGTGTATTTTCTATTCTTATTTTCTTCGTGAATTAATTTTGATTTTTGTAATTGACGGAAGCGCACAAATAATTAAACCTAACGTTATTTTAGGAAATAAGGTATGAACCCCGGGCAATGCCGGGTGAAAGAAGCTCGCTCATCACAATAGTTGCTCATTTTTAATTAGACTTAACTGAGCCAAGTCTTACTGAGACTTTTGTTTGAGTACAAGGTATATGAAAAAAAAACGAAAAAAAAACTAGTGGTGCAAAACCATTACACATACTTTCGTATATACGTTTCTCCGTCTGCAGCATAGTAAGAAAAAAGTATATAGTAAAAGGGTCATATTTGGCGTAGTCATCTACGTTTCGGTCGTCGTCCAGTGCTCTATTCGTGCTCAAAGTCGGTAGATGAACTTATTACTGTCTTTTATTTGAAATTTGAAAGTAAAATAAATATTCAGAATATTACTTCAATACATGTAGCGACATATTAGTCTTATAAACACCGTAAAAGTGTTATGTAAATGTAATTTCGTTGTAGACAGAAATAGATGTATTTTCGTATCTGCAGTGCGTTTGCTGTGCTCTTATGTATTTTATCATTATCATATCTTTCATTTCAGTTTAAGAAAAGTGTATTCTACGTCTGCTTGGTCCATTTACACTACTAAATATTATTCAAGCTTCTTGAAACAGTAAACTAATGTGTAAGTTTAGCAGACGAATTATTTTACTGCGTCTATACCAAACTTTCAAGCGAAATACCGTTAATGCGGATGTAATGCATACTAATTGTACCTAACGTACAGAAAATTTAAGCAAAATCGTTGAAGCCATTTTTGAGAAATATTCGAAAGAGTACTTGGACGTTCATGTGAAGTATCCTTTGTTTTAAATTTTAAAAAATTAAAGCACGTGCATCGACAACGGGTAAATTCTACCGTAAATACAAAATATGATTTAAATTGATTCATCTCTTTATTCAGAATTGCTGCCCACGGACAGACAGACAGACGTTATGCCAAAAACCCCTTTTTCTGAATCAGACCAAAACAGATATTTCCGTCGAAATCTCGCTTTCGAATTTTTTCACGATTACAAAACTTTCTATGTACTACGTATACGAGAAAGTAAAAAAAGTAGTGAATGGGCTTACATCATTCAGTATTTTTCCAGAGACGAAGTTATATGAATAACTTTGTTATCTGAATGACTATTGTCAATCGATTACTATTGTGTTGCTTTCGCAGGTTCCGCGTGGATGAGAAGGGTAATCGTGTGGAGCTGATTTCGAATGGTACTTTGGTCAAATCGACCTTCGTAGTGCAAGATGAAGGACTCGTACTGCACACGAACAAAGTGCAAGGACGTGATGCAGGTCGTTACGAATGTGTTGTTCAGTGCAATGACTCCAACTCTAACGCAACACTCCTCTTCAAAGTTGTCGTCAAAGGTAAGATTATTGCCTACGCGTATTCCGTTGGGTCTCCCATATAAACAATTTCTATCGGTCACTTAAAATACCAGGTCTATCCTCAAACTATCTCTACCATATCTCGTTTAAATGTTTATTACTGTGTTTAAATATTTTTGAAAAATATTGTTCACAATTCACAAATCTGAATTAATACCATTGAATATTGTAATACTTAACATCGTGTGGAAATATACGTAAGATACATGTGTAGCGGTTGAAAAGGACTCTACCTGATAACAACCCCGCAAAATTCCCGATTGTATCCCCAGTAATCTTAGGAACGTGAACTTTTAGAGACACGATTGCTAGTGAACGAAGTTATTTTTTTACATGTTGACTTGTATCATCTCACCAAGCGTAAAAGAAATATATTTCAGTGCTGAGTCCTTAGCCAATTCATAAAAATTAAATCAAATTTCTCAGATCACCATAAAATTGATTGTAGGAAGGAAATTTTAAAGAGACAATATCTCGATTGTTCGGTTCACTTGGTCTTTGGACCCTCCAAATCCTTCTTTCAAACTAATGTTTTTGAGGCTGTACGGCTAGCAATATATGAGGACCATTCTCTTTACAAGAGTAAACATTTTCAAACAGAGTAATTTCGAAATATAATGCTGTTTGAGATTTATGAATGTATAATTTTCAGATTGAGTTTTGGGCGGAGGATGTGCTCCTTAATTCTTGAGGGATAGAATTCTTTTGTATAAATATTCTCAGAAATACGGTAGTCACCGATGAAACATAGACTTAACGGAGTTCATTTATTTATGAATCCTATAAATATTTTTTATATATTACAATGTTTGTCAGTGACGTAACCTTCTTTGCGTACGTTATGACGTTTCAGAATCCAATAAACCAAAAGAAGTGAAGCCTGAGCTGTTGGAGCCAAAATTTCAACGTTTCACATGGCGAGTGGGAGATATTGCAGACATTACATGCTCTGTCATAGGAGGTAATATTAATTATTAAAATATTTTATTCTACAACATCATGTGTTCACACATAATGAGAAATTATTTACTAGTAAGTTCAGATGGTTTTTGAGGGGAAAATTACAGTATTCTCCCAGTCTCCACTGAGAGTGACGCCAAAGGGTACAATACTCGAGCTGTCTCATTGCTACAAAAAAATAATAATAATAATACGACCCTCATGTATGTAGTTAATGTTTAAGCGTGATTGACGATAAAATTGAATCGAATACAGTTTTTTTCAATCATACATATATATCACGCATTATGAACTCTCTGCTTCTGATCACACGCTCTCTCAAAATGCTATTTTATGCTAACATACTACAACCAGGAAACCTAACGTTATTTTATCAATGATATATTACATCATATATTTTTTAGCTTTTCGGTGTAAAATTTAGAAAAAGTATTGTAAATGTAAAAAAAACTAGAAACGAAAGATTTTGACGTAAATGCCCGTTTTGGTACAGAACGTTTGTTTAGAGGAGGTAGTTCAAAGAATTTTTGTCTGTCAATTTGCGTTAAGGGATTCTGACGAAATAGATGGGCCAGTTTCATTAAAACACCTGTATGGAAAGGATATAAACCTGACCTCAATATTCCCTACAAAAATGACTTAACTATCACCGTTTACTTGATAAACTTAAGAAAAATATCCTTGTTTTTTAGAAGGTACTCTGTGTTGCATGATGAACTTATAAACAAGTACAAAGTTTTTAGCTGTTTGGAAAAAATGGGATTACGTTACATCAATCTTAGTTTTCTTTGTCGATACTACTTTTTCAATTTTATCTAGTCAACTGGTCAACATGAGTCTGCAGGTCACTCATATGGAAAAGTACATTGAAAACTTTTTCGTGACCTATCTCTGACCTCTGACGAAGAATCGCATATGTAATTCTTTAAGTATTTGGTGTCCAACATGGCATTACAAGCATAGGTTATTAATATTTGGTTTCTCTTTCTCCATACCCTTAGGAATTTCGGATTTGGATCTAAAATGGATGAAATTCACGCTTGAAGGCTCTTTAACAGCTCCCAATGTGCATGACAAGTCATTACTGAATAATGTAAGACTACTTGCAGTTAATGAGTGAGTAAATTTATTGTAACTTTAAAATGTGATTTTATAATTCGCAATACAAAGGTAATAAATTGAATCTGATTAGAACCAAAATTGAAATGACAGTTGAAAAAGAACTCATTCAAGTTATTTTTTATTTCAAATGATATTTATAATTAAAAAAGGTCTATTTCAAAATATTTTCTTGGGTAAATATCAATTTGTTAATTTTTTAATTACGCGCTACCAGACAATAGTATTCATAAATTGATTTTTGGTGGCCATATAGCTGTATCTTATTGGTAGAAAGTAAATTTGTGTTAATATAACATGTTCTTCTGTCATTCTTAGTCGTCACAAATGATGTATTACTACAAAGATTATTCTCTCTGGACTCGCTTTCTACCCCGCTCAAAGATGATAGCCTTCAGTCCATCCAATTATTCCTTCACATCATAGTTTCTACGTGAAAGAACTTACCATTACCTAGCAAGTACAACATCTTCCCATTTGGAGATAATTGTCCTCAATTTTTTAAATGTGAGAGAAAGATCGGTTATCTAAACTAAATTATTGCTACATTATTGAATAGATGGACTCCTTTGAACTCCACATTCACTCTGTAAATTTGGTAAAGAGGAAAAGTGCTCAAAAATACAAATGCAAACAACAGTAGTTATTTCTCAAATGAATCGTAACTTTTATTGAGACATTGGAAGAGGAAATCGCTAAAATAGTTCTTCTATAGTTATATCACATAGTTTTACGAAGTATGAGGCACTATTTTTTGATGTTGAAATATATTTTAATTCGAACGCATGTTGCGGTGACGGACGTAAGACTGGCAAGTGGATCTTCTATTCCGCATAATCAGTTTTCATTACGTGAAAATAATTTTGTTGATTCCTTACAGTAGAGATGTTAGATAGGCGTGTATGAAATTAATATTATATTTGCATTGAATACCATGTTAATAAAATAGATAATTATTAACAGGGTTAGGATTATTAGGGTCAATTTTCATATGTAAAGGGAAAAGGTGCTAAAATAAGGAAAAAAAGGGAAAAAGTGCTGTTTTACTCAACCTATTCACAAAATTATTTTTCTCTTATTCTCGTTATCGAGTTACAAACAAGTACATCAAACCATCACTCATCGGAAGAAGGAGATGGATACAGTAGTTCTTCAAGACATTAAGCGTCTCTGCAATAAAAACATAAGCCTATTTCTATTATAAGATTGAACGTCTTTGCCGATGCTGAAACTTCTTTCAACATACACACAAACCATGGTGTAGTGGGGCTAACTTATTATGCACGCGGAATGGCAACTCTACAGATGTGGCAAATTCCTTAACGTCTATATTCCTCTGAAGACTGGAGTTGAGTTTGTCTTTGGCAAAGCCATCTATCTGTTCCCTCACGGAAGTGAAAATATCACATTGCTTTTTCTTTTCGAGACCTTGTCCATCTAATAATCCTCATTTTCTCCCGATCAGTTATTTGTAATCATGAATACAGAATGGTTGTGTCTGGAATTTATGTATTTTCTCCCGTAGAAGAAGTTGCAGCGCCTTGAAAATTGCGTCGACTGGATCCAAAGAAAGCACTCAACTGAAAGTTTTTTCAAAATTCTTTAATATTTTGTGTTGATTATAACATTTACCAAACACTTTTATTCTTATAAGCTTGTTTGTCCGGGACAAACCGCGTCTTAGTAGATGTAGCTACCAACGTTTCGGCCATCGTGCTGTCGTCTTCAGGGTAATGTCAGAGTCGTACAGACCTAAGTCGCTGTCGTGTTCTGCGAGGTCGAACGTGTTACGCGTCGGTTATATAGATTGGGTTGGGCGGCTACGCCATGATTGGCCGGGCGCGGCGGCCAATCAGCGCGGGGCGGAGCGGAACCGGGTGGGGCGGGTGTGGGGTCACCCTGCGCTTGGGGACCGACTGAAGCGGAGCGCTCGGGGGGAGTTATTGCCCAACTCCAGGCGCTGCTTAAGATTAAGCCATTGTCAACATTAAGATTGTTAGGAGTTCTGGCAATCTCTATGGCTTCTTTGATTCGTCTGGGCCACCAACGATCCTTAGTAATTATCCGAGTTTTTATCCAAATTAAAATCTGGCCCCGCCTCTATCGCATGGAGGGCTATGGCTGACTTGGTTGTCCTTCCATATTTGAAATGTCTAATGTGTTCCCTCATTCTCTTCCACAGTTCGTCCGGTTTCCCCTATGTATTCGCGACCGCATTTACAAGGTATGGAGTAAATGCCGGCCGTGGAGGTTTGTCCTGGACAAACAAGCTTATATTGACTCCGGCCGCGGCAGCCTACGTTTATACATTTATTCTTATCTTCGGAGTGAGCTGAAATGTTAAATCCGTCTGTACCTTAGTATTAGGACCCTTGATCGCAATTGATGGGATAGTACCTTGCTTACTTCCGGAAGTTTCTTGTCCTCCACATACATACGCACATTTTAACTGCTTTTTTGACAATAAATATATTACTATTATTATTCTAAACCATGAAGTCATGAGAATCATCAGCTCATTAAAAAACAAATTTTTAACAGGCGTAGATGATATACCTGAGTTTATTGTTAAATTTTCGTCCCATGCTATATTAAATCCACACTTGCTTGCTTCCAGAGAGTAAATTAGTTTATTGTCCTCCACGTGGTCATACGCAGTTCATACTGCTTTTTTGACGATAATTTTTTTATTCAAATTTAATGAAACTCACTAAAGCATATCTCTTATAATTGATCAAATGCGCTCTAGAATATTATTGAAAAGCCACAGTAAAATGAAAAAGCGCTTTCTAGGATAAAATGAATAAAGGAAAATGTTGCTTAATGGTTCCTTACTCATCTGGAGACAAAGTTTCACATTGTGGTATCTTTACGAAGAGCTTTTAGTAACCCTAAAAAAAGGTGATCACCTAAAAATCCTAATCCTGATTATTTGTGTCTATCCTGACGAAAATAAAACCTGGGTTTCGTTTTGAATCTGTTAGAAGTAAAAACGTGTATGCATCGTCTGTCGCGTCACAAGTAATGCGCCGTTATGTCAGACCGAAAAATGTTTCGCATTTGTGTTAGTAGTTCGTCACATAGACCAAGCGTGAACGACAAAAAGTCACCTGATTTACTCAAGTTTATAATACTTGTCAATACATGGTTGTTGATTGGTAGTATCAGAAAATGCAAGTCTGCCAATCGGGTCGCGTTACGAACATATTTTTAACTTAATTTATATAATTAAAGAAAAGGAAGCAAGTCACTCCATTTGCTCATAGTTCATATTTGTATACTAGTCAAGTATAGCGTACCAGTGATGGAAAATATAATGGGAGACGATTTGGACGTGACAAAAGCGTAGTAGACGCCATTGAAAACATCCAAAATACGACCTAAGTCATGTCATTTGTTCAAACTCCATTTGTTTTGTAATACTTTAGAGAGTGTGAATTCAATAAGGCAGACCAAATTTCTGCCATCATTGGGCTGCCACGAATTGAGAAACTTTTACCTGCCACTCGTTGTCCAAAGGCACGAATTGAGAAACTTCTGAAATTTTACCCTTCGAGCAGGGCGCGATTTGAGAAACTCCTTTACTTGGCCATTTGTTACAATAGGAACCCTTCTTACTAGCGCAGGTAGTCATTTTACCCAGTTCTCACTTGAACATCATCGTAGTATGAATTTAAGTCTAAAAATTCTTTACGAATATTGTTACAGATTAATCGAAAGAAGAATTACTTTGGAAGAGAATGAGTAACTAGGAAATAACATCACGATATTATTATTTTATTTTATCTTATCTTATTGTATTTTCTCTTTTATTGCCTTTTTATTGCATTTGGTTTTATTTTATTACATTTTTTCTTTATTCTTTTCTTCTCTCATATTCTCTTTTTCTTTTACTCTATTTTATTTTATTTTATTTATTTCTTATTTATCTCTTTCGCACTTCATCTTCTCTCTTTACGTTTTTCTTGTATTCTTATCACTTTCTACCAAAATCCACATATAGTAACTTACATTAATTTATCATTCTAATCTTTTCCTCCATTTCAATTACTAACATCAGTCTTGCGTAAATTTGAGCTGATGTCGACTTTCCCTTTTGATGACAAAGCACGCTAGATAGTAGGGTGGCTAGGGACGGGGAGCATGATCCAATGACTTGTCATTGAATTATGGCTAAGAGGTGCTAAATCAGCTCAGCTTTAGACTATAGTACAAGGACACAACTGCTTTGAAACTTTGGTGACTAACCCCTTTCGGTGTAACAATAAATGACAAAGGAGCAGGGTACAAGCTTTGCTTAGGCACCTGCTCCTTAAGAAGTTATTTCTTACTTCATTTGGCTTATAATAAAACTTTGAAAAATTTGAAAATTTGAAGATCACGAACATGAAGTGGTCTCTCTTTCAAGTCTCAATATTTGTATGTATAAAAAGGTGTTTAATTATATTTTTAGTGTTATATCATTGAACAAATACATTTATTGCACAAATTATTAGTCATAGTATAAATCAGCATTAGAAACAAAATGAAATATACTGCAAGGAAATAAAACTTACATTGGAAATAAGAAAAATAAAAAGAATGTAATGACTGTCTCCAGACTTATTAAACTAACATGATTCTTCACGGTTAATGTATAATTCACATTTAATGAAGTTCAATCTGTTGATTACATTTTTTGCAGCCGCTTTATTTTGTTTATGAATTTATGCTTCTACTTAGTTTCTGTCTGATTGCTTTCCCCGTTTGAGGTGTCATTAATTCGAATATGTGTTTCTGTCTGAGCTCATCTTTTACTTACATGTACAAATGTAAACTCTCGGGAGCATTAATTTGTTCTCCATAATTCGCTGTCTTGTCGTTCCATATGGCGGGTGGGAATGAAACATTTCTATCTCTGGCTAAATAATTTTCAGCGTGGTAGTCCGCAAATCTCATCAACCAGTCATCGCTTGGCTGGGTGCTCATAAGATCTTTCCCCGACTACTTAGGACATGAGTATGTAAGGCAAACAAAATTGGAGTCATTTCCCTTTCTCACATGATTCAGCATTGAATATTTTCGAATGTCCAAGTTGTTGAATCTTCCTCTCAATGAAAAGTATAATATATTTTACAGCAATTTTGCTGCATATTCTTTCAAGTTTCAAACAGATTAACCGACTAATAAGTAAACAAATCAGTACAGAAATATATGTTGAATATTCGTATTATTTATTGTATTTTTTCCACGAAGTAACTTAATAAACAACCAAACACTTTTGTGTGCTTAATCGTTCAAAATTGCAATAAAATTGAATGAAAATTTATATAAATATAATCTACATAATTTAAACAAATAAAAAGTTCTCGACCGCGATGACCCGTGATGAAATTTGAAGATCGAACTTCGCGGAGAGTATAGAACCTTCTAAATGTGTTATTAAAAGCATTGATACATTACAAGACAGATTTATTTTATGCCTTCCAAAGATGAGGTAGTTATTTTGCTCCCAAAAGGAAACAAATGTTTTACATACTTAGAGTGTTTCAAATTATTTAGTATTTTTTTCTTGACATATATTCAAGATTTTATTTGGAATTTCCGGAGCCGGTCCTTTGGTAAACAACGAGGTGCAACCATAAATAGGAAGTTTTTCAATTCGTGCCTAGGGGTTAGTAGACCCTTTTTCAACCTTTTCACGCGGTCAAAATAGTTTCTGTCTGTCCATTTCATTGACGAACACCTTGGCAGATCCTGCCGCAACGAGGTCATTCATCCGCTTGTCTGATGCATGATCCTGCAGTCCTAGAATTCGCTAAGTCCTTCTGTTGGTGAGACGTATCAATTTTTACCCGGAATCTGTAAAATACGTGTGAAACGGTACCCACGTGCTGGTCTTCTTTCTTTTCTCGTTTTTTCTCCATTTATTTCAGGCACAGTCTTGAGTTCATATCGTGACCTTGAAGCGTCAGTATTGTTGTCTTGTGCGTCAGTATTTAATCATCGTCAATATTATCAGTCGTGTCCGTCAGTATTTAATTATCGTTAATATTAATAGTCTCGTTCGTCAGTATTCGCCATAATGAATTCCCAAGAAGTCAACACTCTTTCGATAAATAGTTAAATTCAGTAGATCTTCATGTAATGGGCTCTAATGACCTTGATGTTGACGAGCCCTAAAGCCCCACAAAAAAAAATCTTCATGTAATTAGTGTAGGGTTTTTGAAATATCACTGCATTTGATCAATTGAATTCAAGAATTCTTAATTTCTTCCTCGAATTTTATGACACTTTAGAGAAAAGTTGTAAGTAATATAACACATGTAAGTAATATTGTAAGAAATACGCGAAAATAAGTAATTTTTTAAGAGAAAAGTAGAGTCAAGGTAATTTTAATAATTGAAATTTATAGTAGAACTATTAAAATCTATTTGAAATGTACCACAATTCACGTCAATTATATAATCTAATTATATAAATAATGAATAAATTACGACCTTTTATGGACTAATTATATATATTTTGAGAAAAATATAAAAGTAATTCATTATCTATTTGAAATGTGTTTAGGCTCGGTTAAAATATCTTAATCAGAACAAAAACGTATTCCTAGACTTTTAAATAACATTAAAATCCGTATTAACAATGCCATTAATAGTTGACAGTGCTGAGAAGTTTCTAACTCTTAAAATTAACATAAAGTAATTAGACACCTTTCAAGATCGGCTCTCATTTTCTACTTTGTCACTTGTGACAATTGAGCACAACTTTGTTCACCAACTGAACTTCGATGAACTTATTGCAAAATATACCAAAAGAATCAACAAGTCACTTTCCTGTAGGGTGTCATAATATTGTAACTGAACTTTTTTTTATCCACTGCGCCATGAAAATTCCTACAGAAACAAATTATGGAAACACTTTTTTATGTTCTAATAAACGCGTCTCGAGCACGTCTGCCATGGAATTTTGGTCTGCCTCTTTGAAATTAGACTCTAAAGTATTCCAAAACGGAGATTTTTTTATTGCAGGATTTGTGAATGGGAAATGTAGCGTGTTATTGAAGCTTATCGACATGGAGCGATAGGAGGTAGAAGGTGTGTGGTAGAGCTATTGTTAGTAGATGGGTCAGTTAGCTGGGTTTACCAACAACTTGGCCTACATGGAGGGGTTAGTAGAAGTAGTTAGCAATAGAGTTATTGATACTAGGAGAAGGTGGATAGAGGAAGGAGGGTTCGCTTTTCAGTAGTCAGCTTTGTGAACCGGGACATTAATGTGAAAAGCTACAAATTTTTCTGACCCAACCGGAAATTAAACCCAGGATGACTTATTGATGAGCAAGAACTCTACCACCTGAGCCCGATTTTGGACTCTTTCAATGGCGTATGATAATGCTTATGTCCCGTGTAAATCGTCTGCCATTATGTTTACCACCATAGGTAAGGAATACTTGACTAGTATACGAAATTATGTACTATGAGCAAATCGAGTGACTTGCTTCTTTTTCTTTAATTATACAAATTAAGTTATAAATATTTTCGACTCGCGAACCAGTTGGCAGACTTTCATTTTCTGACACAACAAATCAACTATTCCATTGATTAGTATTATAAACGTGAGCAAATCAGGTGACAATTGTTGTCGTTGGCTCTGACACTATTTCCTCTCCGTTCGCCGTGTTGCGACGTAACCATTGTTGTAAATACTTTATTTAAATGGATATGATTAAAATGTTTGCAATCGTATAAATATTGTTTTTCTTTACAAGTTAGTTTTGCATGCTATCAAGACACCTTTTATATAAGAAAGTATATGAAATAGATTTGTACCACTAGTTTTATTTTGGGATGCAAGTTTAGTAATTGTGTTTTATAACCATTAGAGACATTTCAAGAATATTTTCTTCTCGGTACACAATAATTTACTGTTGCACACTTTTCAGTATCTTCTAAAATATCCAATAACATTCTCTGAAACAAATTTCTCTCGTTTTGTTTAAATAACATGTTAAAATCATTATACTTTTTTATTTCTTTTTGCTAGCGTAAATACTCCATCAGGCCATAGGAATGTACCGAATGCAAGAGGTCAACGAATAATTTTTGAACCACTTAGAAAGGAAAACTTTGGTAATTTTTCCTGTTTATTAAATGGATCTATAATAAGAAACGTAACCCTGCTTGAAGGAGGTATGTATGCTCAAACATGTGAAACAGGTCAAGTGTATAAATTATGAATTTTTTGTATTTATTCCCCCTGTGCCTCTCAATTCCAATCCTTGTGCCATGACAAGTAGAAAGAGTAANAGGATGTGATCGTGGACTTAAGTGGCATTGAGAGTGTGACTCTGCTCTTCTGTGTCTAAAAAATCAATGTCACCAATATCGGTCGTTTTATTATGTTTACTGTCCCCCATTCTCACTCCAAGCCCAGGGATGTTAAGTGCATATCCAATGTAAACTTAGAAAGAATCATGGATATCCTTATCAATCCCAATGGCACCGAAAACTATGGTTTCGAATCTAATATCAGATTTGTTTACGTTATTTTACATGTCACCCTCTTCCCATCCCCTTCTTAGAGCTGCCAGTGATATCTTACCCACACAGTGCTTGTTGACAGGTTGTCTCTCATCTATGTATCAAGTTTCATTGAAATTGTTGCGGGAACACGAGAGATGTAGTGGAATTATTCCAATACCCATTCGGTGGATTTTCGTAAAATCCTTTCTTAGCGGTCCCTAAAAGGCACCTTCCTACCAAATTTGAAATTAGGCTTTGTAGCTTCTGAGATTTCGTGTTTACTTAGTCAGTCAGTGGTATTTCGCTTTTTCTCGTATATCGAGGAGTCAGCGTGGCTCATTGGGTAGAACACAGAGTTGCTGGCTTGATGGCCGGGGGGTTTTCCTCACACCTCAACATGCAGACTGACTCCCAGGTCTACTCAGCCTGCTGTAAAATGAGTACAAGGGTCTATTCTGCGGTCAAACATCGGAGAGAGATGCTGACCACATCTCCTCCTTATAGGGCCGAGGTCAAGTAATTGCGGTTCTCTACCCTCCGCGAACCCCTTGGGCACCTTCGGAGCCTGTTCAGGGATAGTTTGACTTGACTCGTATACAGACAGATATTAGACTGTTCCAAAAAACCCGAAGTATTAAATAATTGATTACTCATCTAGTATGTTTTTGAGGGTGAAAATGATTTCGATTTTACATAAAATGAAGAAAATTGGATAAAATTGAAAAATTGTGCAATTAAAAAATGTGTATTTAAAAAATAATAACAATGTTGTAATAACTATGTTAAAAAGGTTTAACTTTCTTAAATCTTATGTTTCTTTCTGAAATTTTTATGAAAATAGTACCATTTTTCATTCGTTACACTGAATTTCACTTGAAAAAAGTCTTCGTTAACACGCAGTCATAAAATGTGACATGCTTTGAATTGAATTTTAAGGACAATTTTTCTCAGGATACCTCAACAATTTTCACAGTTGAAATTTTGGCTGTCAAGATCACTCTTTAAAGAATAACTTTTTAGGCCTTATCTATAATCTGTGAAAAAGTGATCGCAGTATAATTTTCCGCGTACATTTATGCTCTACTTAAATTAAATATAAAGAATGCTTCGCCATTCACAGTATGAACAAATTCTATTACTGGATTTTTACTCAATAGGTGAATTTTAATAAGTGGAAATATGAAAATATCGTACAATGTAGATTTGGTAAAGCTAGATGCAATCGGCCTTGCATTTTAATTACTTTAAATAAATATTGTTCGTGTTCCTCACCATATAATATTATAAAATTATTTTTTTTACCAGAGCCACTCCTCTATCAACGGTTTAACAACTAATAACATTTAAACAACACAAGCGAGTTTTAGCTGTTTGAAAGTATGTATCAATGTATTCCCACGAAGAGGGATCTTCTGCGAGAAAATCCGTATCAATTATGATATCGCGTAGGGAGACTATGTTTGTTGCGAAACTAATTCACCGCTTAGATCACGATTTTTCCAATCTTCTAGCTCACTGTTTGATTTATAATTAATCATTCATCGCTTTGGATCCCCTCCGTGATTACTATTATGTTTTAACGATTGAACTATTCTTCTTTTAAAATCATGTGACACATTTGCATAAAAAATGCTAAGTCTACATCTTCTTCGGATAAATACACAAATGATTTGCTAACTCTGCAAGGGCTGCTGAGCTTAACACCGCGTTTTCTTGTTAGCAATTTATCAATTTTTGTAATTCATAAAAAAACGAGATCATTGTATGGAATACAAATAGCACTTGTAGCAGTGAACCACAAACTAATATAAAATTTGACAAT
>NNCF01128817.1:0-22989 GCA_002313205.1 Laupala kohalensis | reverse complement strand
CATATATTTTCAGATAATATAAAGCTTTTGCCATTCACCTAGCGGTCAGAAATGATATTTTCAGTTCGTTTTTTCTCCCAAAAATACAATAATCAGTTTTAAAAATTCTGTGTAATCGGATCGTAAAGAGAATATCTAGAAACAACAATCAAGCTGAACTTGTCAAATAATTTTGATCATATTCTTTATTAAATTTGTAAAAATTATATTACCTGTATCTGCTGCAAGACAAATCATAAAATTGTCAATTTTTCAGAATTCAGCTTTTTAGATATGACTTCATCATCAATACCAGCTTCAAATTTTGACGTATTGATTCTTGACCAGAATTTTAAAAATATTTTAAATAGCCAAATATCTGAGCCTGTACTGGTTAGTGCAATACGTCCTTATAATAATAATAATAAAAGTGCCTTTGTTTTGGCGAGACTCTTCCGTCTAACCATTTTAAAACATTTACATTTTAAATACGAGATGAAAATTGGGAGGATCGTATTTACACTTAAAACTGGGAAGCAATACTAGGGACCATCCCAGTGAAACCTTAAGCGATTGAGTAAACCCAGCAAAACCTCAATCAGGTCTTTCGAATACATTCTTCATAATAAGCTCATGAATGTGATGACATGGCAAATACATTAAAATTTATTAAGTTTTTGTTATAATATAGAAAAGTTCTATTTCGTGCATCTGAACATAATTTTAAGTGTTTAAAATGAAATGAAAATAAAATGTTTTCATGAATGTGTAGAAATGAGACAGAGCGAAATGAAAAAATGAATATATTCCGGATTTATTTTAACGAATAATGTATCAAGATTTTTGATAAACTAAATAAATTATCAAAAAGATTACTTTTTTAAATTTAATTTTGTCAAAGTTGACCTTAAATTGTTATTGTGACGTAGGTAAAACTATGTGTAAAAGAGACAAAAAAGAAACAACCGGAGTTTAGAAAAAATTAATTTATGATACTGTTATTATCAATTCTCAATACAACATAAATGTTCACGTCAATTTGAAATATCGATCGTGAAAGTATATATCAATTTATTGTCAAAAAACAGTACAAACTGCGTATGACCACGTGGAGGGAAAAAAAACTAATTTACTCTCCGGAAGCAAGCAAGGGACCATCCCATCAATTCCGATCAAGGGCCCTAAGGCAGAGGCGGATTCAAAAAATTCAGCAAAAATTCCTAGATAAGATAAAAAGTTAGCTGCGAGTTATAATACTAATAGAATGTCAATATGTTTGTAATTTTAAGCAAAAAATTACATGTAAGTTATTATCGAACTATAGATTATTCTGAGTATAGTGCTTAAAAATTGAAATAACACTAAATTCACGATTTATTGTTACAATAGACCCGCCCCTAGACAAAGCCTAGAGAACCTGTATGATAAATCCGCCTCTACCCGAAGGAAAACCGGAGAAAAACCCGGGCCAGGATGGGGCTACAGAATTTATGTACACAAACGTGCCAATGTTGAGTACACATAAAACTAAATTAATATGAGCCATAAGACAACACAATCATGCAAGAAAATAGTTTTTGAAATTGTTATAAGTTGTTTAAAAAGTACTACAGCAATGGCGTGATAAAGCACAAGACGAATTTAACTTTTGTTAAAATCAATAAATTCTTTTACAGTGTAGAAGCACTGGTGCAGGAGGTAGTTTTTAACCGCGGATTTGAAGATATTCAATTTCATAATATCTTTTATATTCTTGGGCAGGGAATTATATAGAACGATTCCCGAATGGTATGGTCCCTTTTGGCAAAGAGTGGTTGACACTCTAGGGCGATGAATATTACTACTATTGCGTGTATAGTGTTCGTGAACGAGACTGTTTCGTATAAAGCAAGGGTGGCACTTCAGTAATTCGGACTTAACAAACACGACTGTTTCATAAATATAAATGCAGGGAAGTGTTAATATATTTAATTCCTTGAATAAAGGTTTACAAGAGTTTCGGGGGTGAGATTTACAAATTATCCGAACTATCCTCTTCTGAATTCTGAAAGTTTGAATACTCTGACCGGAATTACCCCAGAAGGTAATGCCGTAACGTAAATGGGAGTAAACGTTTGCAAAATATACGCAACGGGAAATACGTGGACTAACTGCGTTAACTAAGATTCGGAATGCGTAACACAATTTGCTTAATTGGGAATTAAGATTGTCAATGTGACAATTCCATTTGAGGTTGTCTTGAATATGGAGACCTAAGAATTTTGTATTTGTAACAGTTTTTAATTGTGTTCCGTTTAAAGAAAGAGAAACCTGGGGTAAAGATTTTGTGATACTATTGTGAAATGACATAGACACTGTTTTGTCAGTGTTTACAATGAGACGATTTGCATGGAACCAAGTCGAAAGGTTAGACAAAACTTTTTGAGCATTGGCGTGTTTACATAGTAAATTAGTGTCATCAGCAAAAAGAACCATTTTGCAATCTGATGTGGATGATGACATGTCGTTCACATACAATAAAAAGAGTATAGGGCCGAGAATTGATCCTTGGGGTACTCCGCAAGTAAGTGGCTTTGTTTCTGAAAGACAACGCTCAAGTATTTTATTTTTAGTATAGGATATTTCTACTTGTTGATATCTATCTTTTAAATAAGAAGTTAGCCATTGATGTGGAAGTCCACGAATGCCTAAAGAATGCAATTTGGTAAGGAGAATTCCGTGATCGATGACATCGAATGCTTTGGATAAGTCAAGAAAAACACCCTGAGGATTTTCTCCACTGTCTAGAGATGTGGTAACATCGTTTAAGAAGGAAAATATGGCGCTTGTAGTGGAAAAGGATTTCCTAAAACCGTGTTGATCGTCAGAGAGAATGTTATATTTTGATAAAAAATCTAGAAGACGCTTATAGAACAATTTTTCTAGGATTTTTGAGAAAGTGGGTAGTAGAGATATTGGTCGGTAATTTCCAATATTAAGTTTGTTTCCTTTCTTGTGTAAAGGTTTCACTTTAGCTCTCTTAAATATATTGGGAAACACCCCTTCCGATAAAGAACTATTAAAAATATTTACGAGTGGATTTAATATAGCGTGGGACGAAGATTTAACAATAAACTCAGGTATATCATCTATGCCTCGTGAAAATTTGTTTTTTAAGGAGCTGATGATTCCCATGACTTCACTGGCGTTAGTTTCGGAAGTGAACATAGAATTGGGTATGTGGGTGGTAATAATTGGAGGACATTGATTTGGATATATTGAGTTCGTTATTTTACCAACTTCTGAGAAGTGAGAATTAAACAAACTTGCGATGTCCTGAGGATTTGACACGATCTTGCCATCGTTTAGTAAAGAAACATTTTCTTCGCGATTTTCAGAAGTTGACGTGTAATTATTAACAATATTCCACATGGCTTTCATCCGGTTGTTCGATTTTAGTATATGCCTGTCGTTTTCCATAACTTTAGCTGCATAGACTAATTTTCTGCATATAAATATTCTGCATATAAATATTCATTCTTGAAAGAGTGATCTTGACAACCACAATTTCAACTGTGAAAATTGTTGAAGTATCCTGAGATAATCATGTCCTTAAAATTTACTTCCCTGAAAAATAATTCAAAGCATGTCACATTTTATGGCTGCGTGTTAACGAAAACGTTTTTCAAGTAATACTCAGTGTAATGAATGAAAAACGGTACTATTTTCATCAAAATTTCAGAAAGAAACATAAAATTTAAGAAAATTACATTTTAACATAGTTATAAAACAATTTTTTAAATACACGTTTTTGACTTGCGCGATCTTTCAATTTTATCCAATTTTCTTCTTTTTTTGTAAAATTGAAACCATTTTTTACCCTCAAAAACATACGAGAAGAGCAATCAATTATTTAATACTTCGTTTCTTTTTTGGAACAGTGTAATAGATATATGCTGAGATGATTTATTAAACTCCCGATATCGTTAAGTGTAATTTCAGACGACAAGTAATTTTTTCTGTGTATAAGAAGATTGAAATAAGTAAAAGCCAGGCAACGCCGGGTAATCGGCTGGGATATAAATTTCAGACTTCTTGGTTCTTGAATTAATTCTAGAATATCTCTCAGTGGATGTTAAAAAAACACTTTTTCTGAATTATATCAGTGGAAATAAAAGATTAAGGAAACACACCAATACTAGCAAACCATTAATATTAATGGGTAACATTCTCAATGGATACCAATGGAGATATATAAAGTTCCAGAAATTACACGTGAGGAACATCGTGGGTACTCAGCGAGATTAGCCATTCTCACCAGAACCCTCTCTTAACAGTTTTGCGACCTATCGGGAGACAGCGGCCTCCAGTTTAAAAAACCAAGAAACCAAAAATATGACATATCTCTTCCAAAACGCACTTCCCACGTTGTCACAAACCTCCCGGATTCCACAAAAACAAAATGTTTGTTCTCTTCACACCAGGGTAATTTTGAGTCAAAAATCGTTCGTGAGTTAGTTACTGTCATATTTATTGAGATACTGAGTGGGTAGGCCGTTGTAAAATTGCAGTAAAAGACGATAAAACACCCACAATATTCTGTTCTTAACTTCAAATCTAATTGTCGTATCAAAGATTAATAAAAATTAATGTAATTGTCGTAAAAATATTAATATAAACAATCTATGTACAAAAAGTGTATAAAATTCCTTTTTTTAAAATTTATGTCTACTTACAAGGTCGAAAAAATATATTACAAAAACTCTATAAAATAGGAAGTTTATTATCATTTAAGAATCTTTAAAAATAAGCCCCACTTGAAGGACAGAAGAGATTGACGGTCCGTTTTCTTACCATGTCCCAACTCTCCTTTCTTCTTTTCACTAAACGGTAACTTATGAGGAACCTCGGATGTAATGAGAAATATATTAAAATGATATAGAATTTAATAACGAAAAAATTTAATATGACTCACGTGTTAAATATATTTTTATATTGTCAATTAATGTGTAAGTTTATTTACCTTAACGTTTCAGGATATTCAGATGAGCTTACCATCAGTTTGGCGTGTCTCTCAGTCGTATTCGTGTTGTTGATTGTAACTATTCCAATTGGCTGGTTTTGGCGATGGGAAATACTTCTATTTTGGAAAGATCGTTTTGGAAAATTGGAGGAGAACGGTAAGTTTCACGATAGTTTCTATTTTGAATTACTTAAATTTCCTAATTATTTTAACGTAACTTCTTCAAATATATATTTTTGTGTTCGAAGCAATCTTTAAACAATTATGCATCTCTTGTTTCAAGAATCTTCGATGAATCTCAAAGAAAACTGTTTAAATATTACGAACTACTGTAAATAGGAATTGTGTACTAAAATAATGCATTTGAATTTTCATGCAAACATTATTCGTTATTTATTCCAAGTTTCGAACAAATTATTTGCAAAGAATTATATGTAATAACTAACCTAGGCTTACTTTGGATCACGATTTGTTGTACAATGCGCCGTTATAATGCACGGTCAGATGGATGAGAAAAACGGAATGTACCATCTTCACTCTCAGTTTACCATGAACTGGCGGAGCACCCGCTGTTTATCATGTGTGAATTTTGTGATATTGTGTGGATATTCTTTTCTTTAATATCCGTCGATATCCAAAAAAAAAAATATAATAATTCATTAATTTTTGTGGTTTGGCAGTGTACATTTGCATCCTCTATCTTTTCTTTTCACTGATTTAATAAAGGAGATAACCCGGCGACTTTCACAAGAACTTAGTTTGAACTCACATCACCCAAAAACAACATAAGGAACCGTAAGGAAATTTTCACGGTCGCATTCCATAAGTCCTCCGTAAAACAATGTTGCTGTACAAAATTTATGAACTATAGTATTCACGAAAGCGAATGGTCGTGAAATGTCAAAATTGATCTTATACATTTTTGGTGGTTAGTGCAAATGGTAAATTTAAAATATATATTTACAAGATATTTCATTTCAACATAATCTTAAAATTGTTTACAATGAGTGATACTTTTCAGAATATAACGTACTCCGCACAGAAGTACGAGTATACTGTTTCGTAACACGAGCTTCAAACATTTGAGTTTGCAACCGGTTAGTGGTTTTGCACTGAACCATACACGGGTAGCACACGGGTTGACAGAAACGGAAACGTTCTCCAATCAGTTACCGACTAGGTGCTTGCGATTGCGCTTGCGTGTTGGAAGTTGTTTCCGTTGCATGGTAACATGGAAAGTGATTTATCCAATTTCTGGTATTTCTTGTTCTCTACCACCATTTCCGAAGGAACTTAACATTAGATAAAAAGCTTCAAATAAATCTTAAAATTCAATTCAAAATCTCTAACTTTCTCACCTAGGTTTTTTCTCTGCTCCAAAAATACAAATTTTCCATTCAAGTTAACTTTTCCATGTATCCACTTCTAATAATTAAAAACAATATTGAATATTAAATTAAGAAATAAAAAGTTAATTAAATGATTTGAATCAACACTTAAAATCAAATCAATTTTCTTCAAATTTGCAAAATTTCAGATAATTTTGTGATAACTTAAAGGCGCAACGCACTCTGATGAAAAGCATTTCATAAGAACGCGCTCACTGCTGAAACCCCTTTTCATGAAACTCCTCATCTTGGGTGTAATTTTCTGTTTAAAATCAATAAGTTGAAATTAGTGTCGAGGTTTTTCTGAAAACTTCAAAAATTATCTCGTGGACCGTCAGTGGTCCGCAAACTACCGGTTGGCGATCGCTGATTTAGTCAGAGCACAATTTCCCTATAATCTCTAATAGTACTTTTACTGATAGTTCTCCAATACTTCTAACTTTATCTAGACTGAATTCTAGATTCCGAACTTCATTTGTAGTTTCATTTGAACTCGACATTCTCACTAAAATCCAATAGATACGCCATGTTGCATGAAACATTTTTGTGCGCTTAATGAAACGTGCTTAGCAAAAAACGTTGTGTACACGTCCCAATGTATTTAAGTGAGTTTGGCTTCGTGAAATTCGTTTCATCGATGTGCACTGCGCTTTGGTTGATAAAGTAGTAGGTTGAATGGAGCGCACTCAAAGAACAGTCGCTCGCGCTTGCAGATCCACCGGACCTACAATATACGCTTTAACTTTAGTGCAGCGTTGTGGTGCTTCCACTCTGCTTGGGTGAGAATTAATTTTGCTCAAGGGATCTTTTACATGCAGCATAATCACACTACATGCGAAATCCATCGACCTCGACCGGGTTTGAACCCGCATACTCGAGTATGAAACTACGGTAACCACTCACGCATCGGCGCCGACATAGGTCTGTCGTTGTCCGGAAGGAAATGGATTTCGCAAATATTCTCTTCCGACCCTTCATCGTTCTCTGTGGTATTCATCAGACAGCTATTATAAAACTTTTTTTTTCGTAACGATTAATAATCACCACAGAATAGATTACGCTAAATTTGGACAAATCAAGCTTTCTCGTGGGTCTTCTATAGCTTTCTATTCAAGCGCCAGCTCAGATGTCTGTAATCGTTACGAGACAGATCATTTCAACTCGATTTGCAGAACAGTCAACTCGAGAATCTTCAGATTGGGGATAGGATCCAAGGTAATATTTAGTTTCATATGACATCAACGATTGGAATTAGTAGCTAAAACCATAAGGAAACAGTAACTGTTTCGTTGACAGTATAGATACGATGGTGATATACGAGATCGATTCAACTTGTTCGTAAAATATAAAGTTATGTCCCTTTAACGCAATGGTGTTCAAAGAAGTCTAGCAACAGCGATTTGAAACAAGATCCATTGCAGTAAAGCTTCTTTATATTCTTGTATAACGTGAGGCTTGATATAAAAGTGGAAAGTACAAAACTTCTGTTCTAAGGGGTAGTAAAAGGGGACGGGTTTAAAAAAATCTTGTTTAAAATGTGACTTTCTTTTCGTCTTGATGGACGTGTGTGCAAAATTAGCTAGGACTTTCAATCATCTTTTTTAAGAAGTGAGAAAGGTAGATACGGGTGGTTTTTCTGAATCTGTTGCAGACAGTTTCTTTTCACCTTGTTTTGACCATCAAGTTAGCGAAATTTCAATAAAATCGAAATTATACTAGATTTAAATAAAAGGCACTGACAGTCTTTTATGTGGCCGCCAGATGTTAGTATTTCCTCAACTTCCAATTATTAATTAGATTAACTATTCATCGGACTTAAATCTAGCACACATATTAAGTTAAACAATTCTTTTTCACATGAAAAGAAACAACAAAGAGATTTATAGATAACCTTTTAGTTTTCGCGATCTTAGGTGTTAAACATAGACACAAAATCTTATTTTTGAGATTGGTGAGATAAGCACCCTCATAATCAATTTTATATTATTGTTATTATTATCATTATTATTATTACGAGAGCTTACATAAACATTTTCGCAGTTCTTTCTCTATTTGAAGTTACAACTAATCACCGTAGTAGAAAATGTGCTGCAGGAAGACGTTTTCTGATTCGGAAGAAGGTATGAACATCAGACAAGCTGTTAGTAAGAATTAGGTTATTTTGGCATTGCACATAGATCGCAAAGAAACTCATGCTGGCGTATGAAACATGATGTTCACAGGTTGACCATCGCTGAACTGATCATAATCTCTAATAATTTCTCACTTTAAACCAGTATTCCAAACATGATTTCGTAGAATGTGGTTACGCGGTAGCTTCATCCATATTTAATATATCCTACTTTGTAAATAACTTATTTTTCTTGACTAAGCGCAAAGATATTTTTTAACGTGTTTCAAACTACAATTTCATTTTTATTATTTGCAGATGACAAAGAGTACGACGTCTTCGTGTCTTATGATACTCAGGATGCTCCTTTTGTACTAGGTATTCTTGTCCCAGTACTGGAAGATCATTTTCATTACCGGTGTTATGCATGGGAGCGTGATTCTTTGGCCGGAGAATGTAAGTAACTGATAATTACGTATGTCAACCAGTGTATCGATTATTATTTCATTCCATAATTATTGCTTTCATAAAGGTAGCATTTACCATAGGTCATTCTCGGAACAGAGTTATTTAAGATAAAACCGTAAAGATAATGCTTCCTTTATAGAAGAGAGAAGTAAAGTTTTTTCGCTGACAATGAAGACAGAGGCGACCCGGGTGCCAAAAGCAGAGGGGAGCAACGAAAGCGAAAATGTTTGTTTTGTTTGTAATTCTGACAAAACTTTCTGGGTCCAGTTATCCAAAACTATTTTAAAATAATTTAAACCGCTGAACTGTTCGTATGTGATCATTTGATTAGATTTTTTAATAGATTAAGAATATTTCTATCTTGAACAAGGAAACTTGGTTATTGAAAAATATTGCATGATGAACAGTAAAATATTATTTAACTACACAAAAAAAGAAACCATAAAAACACTCACGATAGCCTATTGCTTACCGAGATAGAAAATGTGACTATGTGAAGGCAAGCACGTCAGGAAAATGGTGATAGATATGAACAACTACTGAGGGCTGCGACAACGGGTCGAATATGGGCAAAATGTGTTCAGGCTCATGTTCTTCAAGAATTTCCTCTTGCTGTTTTCACTTTTTGTCAACCACAATAATCTAAATCTTCAGTAAAATCCGCACAGTTTTTTGGTATTGGTATAACAAATTCGATATTGTCAGAGTTAAATAGTGTTGCGCGAATTTTCGCTATAACTCTAATTACGAGTTATGTATGTAAATGAGCTTTTTGTCTATATTTTGACAAATTTCGACAAAACGTTTTGACAAATCTCCACGTGGTCATACGCAATTTGTAACTACAATAAATATATTATTATTATTAATGAGGACCTATTTGAAACATTTGTAGGATCTACTAAACGTTCGGGTGTAATTAGTGAACATGTGCAGAACTTGTCGTTGAAGCGAGTGTACAAACGTTGCACACACATTAGGAAGCTGGGCAAACTAGGATGCGAAACACGCATTAAGCGCTAGGCAAGCTGCATGGTACCAATACAAAGATGTACGCAGTTCCTCATTGGAGCTGGCTGAATATGTTGATAAATAATATAAACGATATTTTGTTCGAAGTGAATTTAGTAAGTAAAACCCCTTAAGAAAATATTGCAGATATCACTCTGGTAGTGAATCAACTTATATGTGAATTATTAGTAAATGTTCAGAAAAGAGGGATTGACAGATGCAGTGATTGCAGCAAAAGAAATTGAACAAGAGCAAGAAATGAACCCTGTTTTTTTCTGGAGAAAAACGTCATCGTTGAAAGAAACAGTTATTTTCTTATGAAAGGTTTGATGCACCTCAGACCTCCTGAAGATATTTTCAAAAGAAATGTCTTTTACCTTAATAATAAACATCAAGAATAAAAGTTATTGTCATCAAATAAGAAAAATTTTTGTTCGATCTGAATAATCTCCCTGAAAAAAGAAGTGCTGTAGCAAAATTGCAAGCAGCTCCAAGCTCACCTCACCGCCAAAGGAGTTTCTCATATAAATGCCAATGAGCTGTACAATGAACTAGCTGAGTACCCGTGGTTTTGCTCACGTGAATTTTGTAATACGTCCTCAACTTTATTCTTTCTCACATTCCCGTTGAAATCCAGTGAAAATGTTAGCCATTTATGTTGATGATTTAATAGTGTTGGTGTGTATGATAGTATTCACAGTACTCGTCACTGGTATCTTGCATGTTCGATAATATTTTCATGGCATCCCCTTCCCTATCTTCCCCTGCTGGGGTGTACCAAGGGTTGATTGTGGACTTAGGTGACTTCAGGAATGTCACTACTAAATTCAGCAGACCCGAAAACTATAATCTCAATGCTAATATCAGTCACTTTCATTTATTTTTACATTTCATCTTCTCACCCCTTTCCTAACAGGAGTGTATCCGTTCATGGAGGTGATCGTAGACTTAAGTGACATTGAGAGTGTGAATCTTCTCTGGTGCATCATAAGAAATGATGTATTCATCACCAATATCGGGCATTTTTATTATTTTACCTGTCCTATGTTGCCACCCCTACCACAGGGGGTATATTATATCCAATGTGGATTGATTGTGAACTTTGAAAATCATCGAGGACGCACTTATTTATCTCAACGGCACATAAAACTGTGGTTTCGAATCTAATATCGGATTTTTCTTANGTGTGTGTGTGGATCAATTTATATATTTCTCCATGTGAATCAATTCTTAAGAAGGATAAGAAGTCAACTTCATTAAATTGCAGTTGAAAAAAAAGACACTGCCCGCGAAGCGACTTGTTTACATATCTCTGAATAACCCTTTGATTATTATTAAAAATATTCGTCACTGTAGTCAGCGGTGAATGAAGCTTCAGCAAACTCAAACTGTCTGATCGAAACATATAGCATCTTAGAGCAACTATGAAACAATTGACTCAACGTACTGGCGATTCTTTTCATTGGAGAGGCAAGAATATTGGAATTTAAAGAGTACTGTACCACTTTGTTCATTCTAAGGCTAGGCTATTTATTTAGGAGTGAATCATCTTTTTTTAATTTGTTTATAGTCTATACTATTATGAGAGAAAAGTGTTTAAGTTCATTTTGTTTTTCTGAGTACTTGTGGGTAACTTACGCTTTAGCTCCTTTAGACTGTTGGTGAAAATTTTTTATGATTTTCATTTGGAAAGTAAGCTAAAGGATGAGATTTTTTTCTTTTTCACGTGGTCTTTATTTTGATTTTTAGTAATGGTTATTTCTTATTATTAAATCTATATTACCGTAATTATGAAAAAAAAGCCTCATTATAGGTCTTCGGTTTGCCGAATAGAAAGGTTGATGTATTGAAAGTGTTCCAATTCTCTAGTAAAAATGATCATTGGGTGGTCATCTGTTATCTCCAGACGGCCATTGGTGGCCACTTGATATAATTGGTCATCAATGGCCGTTTGGAGATAACAGACCGCCACCCAATGGCCATTTTTACTAAAGTTGTAAATACTGTTGGTTCCGGGGAACGGTTGGGTAAGACTGGGTACTGGGCAGTTGGGTAGTAGTCCAGTAAAATGGTACATTTTACATTGCATAAAATAGGGTAGTTCTGATTTTTTGATAAATTTTATGTGATGGATTGCTAATGACCATTCCAAGTTTTCGACCTCGACAGACTTCCGAATCATTGTAAAATTCTTGAAAAACAGCAAAATCTTCGGAGTTTTTTTTTCAGTTTATTTCAATCTTGATCCCGAAGGACCAATTTTACAGTAAAAATGTCCATGTACTGTTTTAAAGTAAACTACATTTGCAACGAAAAGAGACTAACTTTGTTTCTGTACATCTAATACTTTCCTGGATACAGCTGTTCAAATTTTCGAAAATAAGCTACTTTTAGAAGTTTTTGTTTCTAAAGCAAAGATAAACCTATTTTTTGACAAAAATAGCTCTTTACAGTTTTAAAGAAGACTACATTTGTAACAAAGTAAGACAAAATTCATCTCTATAGGCCCAATACTGTTCGAGATATAGCTGATCGAAGTTGACGAGGTGTACATGTATCAAATTCTAGGAGGGTTCATAAAATGAAAAACACTCCGTTAGTAATACAAACATTATATTTATTGTAAAACATTATAATATGGAAATATTTTTGATAATACATAATCACGTAAAATAGGGAACGTAATTAAACAAAGACAAATGGTTTCAATGACGACAAAAATAATTAATTGCAGTAAATTATTTTATGAGCTGCAAACATAATTCAACAGAGAAAATTGTTTCATTCATAACAAAAATAATCAATGAGGGGAAAATGTCTTATTATCAGCAAAAGTCATTAATTCTATTAACAGTGAACATAATATTAAAATTAATTAAAAAATAAAGATAAAGACATATTTTAGGAAAATCTTCATTTTGTTTTCTTTAAATCTCTTAGATCGACCAAGTTATTCCTCGGAGTCGCTGTTGCTGTTGGGGAGGTGAACTTCTCATTAGCCACATCTTCATTTGAGTAGCTTTCTTCTTCAGACTGATCTAACTCGTCATCGGATAGAGGGTCATCAGCGTATGAGGAGTTGATGTCATCACACATCAAATCTGATGCGATTTCGCACGACTGACCGCTGCAATGCGTGCAAACAGTTGAGCATTTTAGTCCAGCTTTCCTGCATCCGCAAGTGTTGGTACAACCCTTTTTGCGGTTGTAAGAAATCATCTTCAACAGGGGTTGAGGGGCTGGTTCTTTCATCATGAGATGTAGAATGAGGTCATGAGAGCTGCGTCTCCAGCCCCAATCGAGGGGATTCTTCTTCACTCCCAACCACTTCTACATCTAAAACGAACCAAATGACAAATATTTTAAACCAAGAACAAAGTTATGAAAAGAAGAACAGTGATGGTGTTGTGTAAACAGTTCAGTAGAAATAAGTAATGTGGTGTGTGCAGTAGAATAAAAATTAATAAATGAAAAAAGAAACAGATTATGAGTCCGTAGAGAGTGAAATCGTGCAGCATTCTGAGTTGGAGGCAATCTGGCTAGGTTTAAATTAGATTTTTCTGCCGCCCTCGCAAACAATAGGAACCGTAGATCGTTGAGATTTTGTTTTGTATAGTTGCTTCCTTACAGAGAAACAAGGAAACTCTCTCCTGCCATGGCGACCTGTTCAATTGTGGCATTGGGGCCGAGGGAAACAGCAGAGTTCTCTTGAAGATGTGGTTGTTTTTTCACCGTGGAAAGAAATTTCATCTTCCCTTGGTCAAATAGTGCTGATGTAGTGTCACAACCACTGAAGGCGTGAAGAAAAAGTTCAAGTCCTGGTTGTACTCCGCGCATGTAGGAAATCTCTAAATACACGACATCTGCGTTTTTACCTTTCTCACACTATTCAAAGAAAATGTTATGCTTTGGTACATGTCTGTTTGTTGAAAGGGAGTGGTCCGCTGCATCAGATGAATCTCGTGCCAAACCACAAAATACGACCAATAAATCAATGTCCTCGCCAACAATCTTCACAACATCATAGGCAGAGGCCATTGAAATGGATGTGGTTACATCTCTATCTGATGTTCTGGTAAAAACATTCTTTGAAGGAGGGTGGAGAAAGGGTGTGTTTGGCTAGAATGAGTAATAGAGATGAAAGTTGTCGAAAGAGTGTCGGGAGGGCTGTGAAACTTTCCGGGACGCTCATTAGCAGTTTATGACTACGTGCACTTACATTAGGACCAGCTATTCGCCACTTGTTTTGTATTGTGTTGACTGATCAGAATGGAACGGGGAGCAAGTAACACCCGTGTCCTAATCCTCTACGCCTGGGAGAGAGAACGTTCTCTTCACCCAACTGGGTTCCGGAATTTCCGAATTAGTGCGCCCGGCCTTCTACACTTGCAAAATGTTGGGACGTCGGTCCGTCCGTGGACGGAGCAGTGTGCGCGTAGCTCAAGAAGGGATGTTGACTCATCAAGACGATGTAGTAAGGGTGGTACAGTCTAAACGGCAAGTTATAAGTTTGGTTAAATTCGATACAGCCACAAAAGATGTTTTTTCGATATTTCCAAGTCTTGAATATACTTCGGATAATACGGATACTTGGATAACCCAGGCTCAGGTAATCGAAGATCTAATATCGTATATAAATATTGTATTCTACTATAACATACGAAATAGTACGGTAATTTGGTAAAGTCTGTTTGTCTGTAATTAATACATGAAATTGATAAACCTTTATCAATCATTCATCTAAAATTTGATACATATAAACTTCGTTAACTTCGATCAGCTGTATCTCGGACTATATTGGGTAAATAGAGATGAATTTGGTCTTACTTTGTTACAAATGTAGTCTTCTTTAAAAATGTAAAGAGTTATTTTTGTCAAAAAATAGGTTTTTCTTTGCCTTAGAGGCGAAAACCTCTAAAAGTAGCTTATTTTCGAAAATTTGAACAGCTGTATCCAGGAAAGTATTAGATGTACAGAAACAAAGTTAGTCTCTCTTCGTTGCAAATATAGTTTACTTTAAAACAGTACATAGACATTTTTACAGTAAAACATTTACCCTTTCGTGGTCATCCAGGATTTTTCTTGGTCACCAATTGACTGGGAGAGAATTACGATACAGATGAGAAAAGGGCCCAGGACATATTAATTTACCAATCATTAAATATTTCTCATATAACCATGTTAGCACTATAGCGTGGGCCTTCCGTTAGACAGCATGCCCCCTGTTTATTTATCACCACATACAACCAGTTTGCTTGAATGCAATACTCTAAAAGACCATCCTGTTTCTTTAATATATATGAGTAAAATACTTCTAGGTTTTCAATCTTCCTTTTCCTACCCGCTACAGCATACGTATATATTCTTCATCTCACTTTAATAGCATTAAAATAATGTTATGTCGTTTTTAAAAACTCCTGAGCCATAGAAGCTTAGAAATTGTACTTGCCTAATTGTATTTTACTGTTTCTAAAGCTTCATTCTGTAGGATCTTAGAGGACTTGAAAATAAAAAATTCCGTACCGCAGTTTCTCATCAGATTCGTGTACAGGTGATTCTTGAGGGTAGAAAAATGCATGTTATCAACGCGCGTTACTGTGAGAGGGTTTACGGCGGTGAGGAAGTGAGGGTTGAAAATACGTTGCGCGCTCTACGCTTTTCCAGTTAATCGTTAATATCTCGATAACTATTCATCTTACAGTAACGCTATTGGCGACAATATTTTCCTCTTTTTGTTCTACACAGCTTTTATTACATTACAAACGAAGTCATTGATGATAGAACTTGTGTCATGTTTTCGGCGAACGGTTGATTTTACTACTGTTTGTAATGTAATAAAAGCTGTGTAGACGACTTGCGTGTGAAAAATTCTGCACTGCAGTTTCAGATTCGTCCTGGAGGGTAGAAAAATACATGTTGCCGGAGTCACTGAGAACAAGTTTGTGGGGGTAGGGATGGGTTGAAAATACATCGCACGCAGCGCATCTTGCAGAAACGCTATTTGTATCCATTTTTCCCTCTTTAATTCTACTCAACTCTTATTCAATTACAGATGGTCGTAAAATGAACTGTATTTACATAAAACACCTCCGAAGTTGAAAAATATAGAAGACAATATAGAAGTTTAAGAAGAACAATACCACAATAGAGACCATTCAATATTTTACCTAGGTTCATACACAACTGTTTCCATGTTATCCTCACAAAGTTAGACATGCATTCTGATGGGAAGGAAAGCTTATCTTAGATGTAAGTATGGTCAAATCAAAGTCGACGGGGTAGTAAAATGTTTTATATGACTGCAAAAAAGATGTTAACTTGAAGTCAGGGTTATTGGAAATTACACACTGAAATGGAGGAAAATGATTGAAAATTTTGTTAGGAAATTTGATAGGATTGAATTTAAAGGAAGAAATCATATCTGTCAGAGTCCCTTGAGTTCAATCTAAAATTTCAATTTTCATGTACAAAGGAAGTTTTGAGCTCATGGAAAGAGTCCCAGAAAACAAAAGGCATTCAACAGACATTCATTTTGCTACTTCTGAAGATTTGGAGTTTCAAATTGTTACCGCCTCATGAAATTCTTGACACTCAGAAATATTTGTTCAACAATTATAGCCTTTGGCACAATGGAAAGAAAATACAGTTGAGGGAGAGATGAACTGGAAGTTCTCTCCTCTGTAACACGTAGTTAATGGAAAGGCAATTGTTCATCAAATACAACTGAAGAAGTTCAATAGATTTGGTGATTTTGCTTAAGAGTTTTGTAGACAAATACTTTCCAGGCAACTTTTAGGCAACATTGCTATTCCAGGCAACATTGCTATATTATTTTCAATCCATATAGCAATGTTTCCTAAAACTTTCCGAGTCAAAATTGCGATTCAAGGGATGATTTTCTTCTTTAATAACTATGATGAGTTAAAAAAACAAAGTTCCATCCTACTACCATGATTTTTCTTTAGTCCAGAAATAAATTTCACCGGCTCAATTTTATGTGTAAACATGCTCCCTCCTTGCAAAAATTGATGTAGACTATGAACTGTCCCTGTGTGGTGGATCTGATGACCCCTAAAGATGCTATAAGCTGTAGATTTCAATGTCCTTACTTGTAACAATTTTTCATTATTCTGTCAAACCAATCTTTTAATGCAGCATCTTCAGATACATCAATTAATTCCTTATCAGTCTTCATCTGGTAATTTAATTACTTTGAAATAGATTTCTAAATCTCAGATTTTTATCAAACTCTTCAATTTCATCTCAACAATAAAAATTTTCATTCAATCTTTCTACATATTGAATTATTACAGTGATTATTTCTATCTTGTGTTACATTTTCTATGAAATAAGTTTGAAATGTTGAAATTATGTTTGAATTTAGGTTTATGCAATCTTCAATATTCCTTTTCCACAAGTATTTCTGTTTTTCTTTTCTTTTGGTAGAAACTTTGATTTTATCATCAATAGAATATATGTTGGATCTGTTCATCCTTCACACACACACAAAATTAGCACTGAATCACACATATGATTTATCATTGCTGCATCACTAGAATTCTAGAATCCATTAATGATTATTCATTGATAATTTGGTTAGTGATTCAATACTTCATCACTATAGCATTGAATTACATGTTTACAAGTACTGCAGTGATTAATCCCACAATCACTTGTCAAATTATTTCTACATTTCTGAATTACACTTGCAAATAAATCCACAATTAAAGCTTGCCAGGAGTGCGTGGAAAGGCAAAGCAACAAATTAATGAGTACATGAAGATGAAGTAGAGGTTCCAATTCAAACATTGCAGAATATTACATATTTAATGATGAAATGATACAAAAAGTCATGAAACTTGAAAAAGAAACAAACTAACATACTTAGAAATTCTAATTTTTTTGCTCAGATAGTTAGGTATTTTAAAGATGAATGCAAATCACTGTATTTTAGATAAATAAATAAACTTTATAGTCAAAAAATCAGTTGCAAACTGTGTATGACCACATGGGGGATAATAAACTAAAATACTTAGTATTAGATAAACTAAGTTACTTATTACTAAGTTATTTCACAATTCTTCATTCTGCCACAGTCTATTGTCAGAGCACTGCACCTCTTCTTGAGGTGACTGTGAAGCTTCTTTCTTATGGCAAAACAGTTATTTCACTTTGCCCCGATGCTGACTTTTGTGATATTAGCTTGTTACCACCACTATTTGCAAAGACATTCGCAATGAAACCTGGATAGAAGAGAAAATAAATCACAATAAATATTTCCATTTTTATAATTGTAACAGTAAAACCTTGGTAATTTGAAGTTGTTTAATTCAAAGTTCTAGATAAATGGATATTTTATTTGATTCTTTCACTTTAGTTTAAAACGCCATTCTGTAACTTGAAATTTTTAAGTCGCCCCATTGTTTCAAATTACAGAGATTTCATAATTTTTATAGTGCACTGTATTACAATTTATTATTATTTTCTCTCCTGTATGTTCCTCATAAGTAATTTGCTTAAAAGACCTTCTTAAGTGGACGATGCATATTTAATTAATTATTGCTTCAGTATGAAGTAAGAAATAGGTTTAAGTAAACTACTTTGAGAATTAAGAGATATATTTAAATATATATACTTGAAAAGATAATTTAGACAAATTATTTAATAACATTATACAAAAGGTAAAATGGTATTCCTTGTGAATTGTTCAGCTATGTTAAAGATATATTGCCCTATCTATTTGCAAAAAAAATAATTCACAATGTTGCAAATATTTGTATTATTACTATTACTTTGAATGATAGATATTAATGTTTAGAACTATCATTAATCATATCTTTCTAACCTATTAAAACTTTTCAATATTTTTTTTAATATTTCAGGGATATCAGATACTCTTGTTCAATCTATACGTGTGAGTCGACGATTTTTGATGGTATTGTCACCAGCATTACTGGAAAATCGTTGGTGCATATTTGCTCTTCATATTGCTCTCAAAGCTGTGTTAGAACTAAAGCTCCACATCATTTGTGTTAAAATACAGGTAATATAAATTTAAGGTGGAATACTTAAAATGTTTTAACAATTTTTTAATTGTCAGCTAAGAGAGTCATGTGGTTTAACGTATATTTTAATTCATTGATTTATCATAATGTAAAATTCAATATTTTAAGGATTCTTTTATGTAAACCATCATTTTCCTAGTTGATCTATTATTTTATTTTAGGATATAGACTGGTCTGAAATAGGAGAAGCTGACAAATCTAGTAATTATATTATACGTCAAGTACTTTATGTGGTGAGGACTGTTGAGTGGAAAGAAAACGAACAAACACTGGTGACTTTAGAAAACCAGCAATTTGTAAAGGAAGGTAATATTTTTAATTTTGATAAATTGTTGAGAAGAACGAATGATACTTCTGATGACACTGTGGCACCAGGGCAATCTCGATTTTGGAGAAAACTGAGATTATATTTGCCTCCCAGAAGATCATTGCCAGTCTTGCATAAACAACCAGAATCTCCTACCTCAACAAAATCTCTGTTATCTCTACCAAGAGGATGTGAATATTGCTGATATTTATCATTGTGAGGTTATTCATGGGTTTCTAATTGAGGTTGCTTGAACATCCTCCCCTCACAGGTCCCTATTGGCTTCATCTATGATATGTTGTCTTATTGAACTAATAATCAGATAATGAAAATGAGATGTATTACTTATTGAGAACTTTGTACCTGAAACAATAATCAGGGATTCGTTCAAACCCCTGAGTCGTTCTTTAATCATAATTAAAGAAACTGTCATTATATTATTTTCTGCTATAGTTAGGTGCGTATTTGACTAACTGAGAGAATTTAAAGAGATATTTCATTCTTTATTAATTAAGAAAAGAAATACATGGTTATACAAGAAGGTAGTATGCCCTTTATTTTTAAGTAGGAATGTATATTTTTTATTTTAGTAGCACATCAACAACATGTAATCATAATCAAAATAAAATGCACAACAAAACATTTTATCATGAACATTGAAAACATATTCAAGGTATATGCATCACTTGTGATTTTATCTACTTAAAAAGCAGGGAAGAATGTAAGTTTCTCATGCTTTATAAAAGATGACTTTTCAACTTTTGAAAAAATTAGCACAGTTCTTTTTTATTTGTACGGGGAGTGAAAAGTGTAATATGAATCCAAGGCCTAAGAATGATAATGGTCTACACATAATCAAAAACAGTAAATTCATTTGAGAAATGAAAAAAACTACTAGTCACTAAATTTTAGACCATTACCATTTTTCTTATTGTAGATCAATCAATTTTTCTTATTGTAGATCATATGTTTCTTGAGTTTGAAAAAATAAAATTAATTTTTTTCTTGAAACAATTTTTACTTTCTACAATATTATTATTTCATTTTAAACTTGTACAAAGTCTTTACTTCAGAAGTGGAGGACCTCTGAGGAGTTAATATATTGAAACATTTCTAAGTTACTTATCACATTTTTGTTGAAATCTTGTTAAATTAATGTCCAGAATTCCACTTTACTAAATTTATGCAATTACACTTGGAGAAAATAATTGGAAAGTGGGATTTAATGCAAATTTTAGGAAATTGATCATTTTATTTTATGGTACAAATAGTTTGAAACTTTATAGTTGAGTTACAACTATAAAATATTGAATGAGTGATGTTGACCACACCCTCCACTATTATGTCAAATTTAAGTGAGATGTTTTCATAGTTCTAACTCTCCCCATCAATCATTTACACTATAGCAGGTCAGACGGGATAAATTGATTTCCAAGAACAGGTACCAAGGAAAAAAAGTTAGTGGAGTGTGAGGACAACATCATTTTATGTTTAATTTTGTTGCATGTTATTTGTACATTTCTTTCACTTATTTCATTTTAAAATTATATTTTGTGTCATAACAAAACATTTTAATTGTATATTTCAATAAATTAGTTTTTAAAAATTGTAAAATTCACAGTATATTTTATTTTAAATTATTACTCAATATGTAATCAGATTTAAAATAGAAAATTTTATAAGAAAATCTAAATTAATAAGAAAATCTAAATTTTTGGTGGATTTTATAAATGATACAAATAAATTCAACTCAAATGTACAAAACAAAAAATAATACTTTAGGAACTTCATTTTGTGTCATTTCTGTAATTTAATTCTACAGCCAATGTGTAATTTATGACAACTAATATATTAAAATTTTATTGAGTAGTATGAATAAATATGAAGAAAGTAAGTTAAGTATAGAAGTCATTGAAATAACTTCCTTTAGTCTTGTTGAAGTCATAGCTTGTGCTATAGAATATTTCTAAAATAATTAACTCTTTTTTTTAAATATTGTTATAAGATTTATATTCAAATTTCACTAGTCTATTATTTAGTCATATTTTACTATATGGATGTTAGAAAGATAATAGATTTTATTTTTCCTTTACTGTATAATATTTCTTCTAAGGAAAAAATATAAAAACATATTTGAAATATATTTTTATAATTTTTAGGTCTTCCCAACATTGATTGTTTTTTATTTTTCTTCATGTTGCTACACAAGTCCCACCTAATTATTGATTTTATTAATACTAAGAGACGAATTATTCTATTATCTGACACGTGTTGATCAGAAATAGCCAAGGAGTTTTGGTTTCCTATGACTTCTACCAAATTCTTTCAGTCTCTTCAATTCTCCTAGGTTAATAGTGCTTTTTGTTACTCAGCCACTAATTATTTATATTATGCTCTTTGTTACTCAGTCACCATAGTTCCAACCTGAGTGGGCTCTAGATTTCTATGTCCTGAATCACTGCCCAGTACACTACCACACATACCCAGAAACCACCATGAGTTGCATCTACACATTACTTTCCATCACTGTCATCCCTATTACTCCTATATTTCAGAGGTTTGTCTGGGGTCACACCTCAAGATGGTACAAATAGTCCTTACATTAAAAATGAAGAAAAATCTTAAACCAATTTTTTACAACTATTTTATAATAATATGAATAGCAAAGGTGATTTCAGATGAAAAAGGAAGTTCAGATCTAAGAGAATAAAGAAGAATTGGACTAACAGAAATTTTATTTTTTTAAGTGGGGTTTTAACACTAACAGAAATTGAAGAACCCTTTGAAGACGAGACCTAAATAGGGAAGACCATAAAATAAAATGAATGTTTATCTCTATTTGTAAGCGGTATTGCCCTGAGTGAATGACTGACTCATTCATCAATGCAGAGAAAAAAATCTGAGTGTTGGGCATTGTGTAGACCTTCTAAAATGTGAATTTTCAAAAGTTTTGATTTTAAATATATAATATTTAAATAATAATATATATAATTTTTATACGAAAACATTTTAGATGTCCAGATTGTTCATTTAAATATCTAAATCTGGTATATCTTCTCTTTTTAAAAAATATTTTACTTTTTAACTTGTGCTATGCAGTAGAAATGATTTAATGTTTTTATTGTTTGCATTACTGACATGTCTTATTTTGCTATGCCTCACAAACTGAATGTCAAAAAGACTTTTGTATTAAATTCTAGCTAAATTAAGTATATAAAAAAATTCATTTCTTGGATTTTTTATATTTTTCTTTTTAGGGGGTGAAAAGGGGTGGAAATGCATGCTGTGTTTTCCTGACTGAGTGATGTACTAATCATTGTGCACAGTTCAATTATATAAGAGAGGAACTCTATATCTCAGAAACGTATTGAGTTTTTATATGTAGATATTATTAAATAAAAATCTAAAAGACAATTTCTGAAATTTTTGATATTTTAGTTTTATGTGAGTGAAAATATTAGGTGCATTGTGCTGGGCGACACTCACATTAATTACAGCAAAGAGAAAAGTATTAAGACAGAATCTTGAAAATTTTGACACATTGTTGCTTAGGTACTGCTTAGAAATATTTACACATAACAGGGGAAGAAAAAAATAAGAACACAGTTGTTAAGAAATATCAATGTTTTAGTTGCCAAGTAAATTAAAAAAAAAAAAAA
>NNCF01128816.1:0-18657 GCA_002313205.1 Laupala kohalensis | reverse complement strand
TGTAGTGTCAAATTGTAACATATTTAATTGATGAGGTCTCAAATAAAATTATAACATAATAATTTAATTAAAAGATGCACCGGCTAGCTCGTGCCAGGGAAGTTCGGATGATTTACTCAATAAAATACACAATTAAAATTATTTCACACAGACTTGATAAATGAGGTTTATTAATTACTTATGAAGTACATCTATTACCTACTCATTTTTCACCAGTACCATCCCCCCAAATCACACGGTATTACATTCGTTTTTCTCCCCGTACAATTCCCCCAAAATCACACGTTATCACATTCATTCTTTTTTTATAGACACTGTTAGTCCCAACCACATTGATTTTATACTAAACATAGGTTAACTACTTTTGATTATTATTTTAAAATGTTTTCGTAACTGTTATTGACTTCTTATTCATGTTTGGTTTTTTTTATAACGGAGCACACGCACCCTAGATTCATAGTATCTCGCCACTTTGACGCAATTCTGACGTGCTATCAGAATGTTTTTACCTTAGTTGGGGTAGCGTGGATGACCTGTCCGTCTCGAAACGGGGTGGTTGTTCATAGCCTTCGCGGGATCAAGGACACGACCGCCGCCTCGTCGCGTCAGCGCAGCCACCCAACAGCTGTTGACTAGAGCCTTGGGGCTGCCGGTCTGCGCGTCGCCGCTTGAAGCCCCGTCTCGCTCGCCGCCAGTCAGTACGAAATCCTTTCACGGCTCGGCTACGGTACTTAGCCCATTAGCTAACTGACCTCGTACCAAAAATCCGAGTCGAACACATTGAGAAGATTTCTAATTGTGAAGACTGGAAGTGCCCAAGCACTTGAAGTCCTCTGAAGTCCGACTCCCCTGATCTGCTCTTCACGCGTGACTCTATATCTCCTCTTCTTTTAAAAACTTCAAATCTCCTCTTTTTATAATTTTACTCCCCTCTTTGGTGCAAAATTTAGAAGTTTGTTCACGCCCCCGCCGGGGCACGTGATCTTTTCTTGACCAATCCTTTCCTTCGTCTTATTTTCAGCCAACTTCCCTGGATTGGCTAAAGCTGTCGTGACGTTTGTTTGTATACTACATTTTTCCGACCACCCAAAATTTGGAATTCGGCGAACTCGTGGTCGCAGCGGAAGTCCCTAATGACTCCCTTGCTTTGATACTGCGAAATATTCTTAACTACTTTTCACTTGTTCGGGCCACGTCCGTTACTGTGGTATGTGCGGGCCGCGCGTTCCGTCGCGGGTCGTAGAATGTTTCCAGTCGCTTCCTCACGATTCAAACAAGTCTTTGTAGTGCCGAGTGCCCTTCCTTCTTAAGAAATATATTTTATTATGTTGTTCCGCTCTTCCGAACTAATGGTGTTTCTGAAACGACGACACCCACCCCCAAAACGGCATGCCACGCGGGTGGTGAAAACCGTCAGCCCACGCTGTATTTTTCACTGGATGTAAGTAATAGAATTAGTAGTGCTGTAATGAACTAGTTACCAGAAGAAAATATTCCTTACAAACTAAAATTAGTTTAGAGTAGAGTATAGATCACTAATGCGTCGGAAGTCCCGCCAGTCGTCGGTGCACATGACATCACTTTACTCCTCGGAAGCCAAGGTCACCGCAACGTCGGCGCGGAATGAATCGACCCGACGCGACGCACGGCGGGTTCCGCTCATCGTTCTGCTTGCGGTTAGATGTGATACGATCGCAAGCTCTCTAATTCTGTTCCCTTGCATTGCATTCAGGTGTAGACACGAAGTTAGATCGCCTTTAAATGATTTAAAAGAAAATACATACGCCAATTCAGTGTAGATTTGAGTAATTCTATTATTATTATTTTTCCTATTACTATTATTATTGTTGTTATTATTGGGGATTTAGGGCTCGCCAACAACTAGTTCATTACAGCACTACTAATTATATTACTTACATCCAGTTGTATATATGTTCTTTTACAAGACGTTCATATGTGTTCTTCAAATATCCTCGGGTTTAAGCAGAAATGGAAAGAGTTTGAGCTGATAAGCGACCAAGCAGATGCCTTGATTTCATCTGTTAAGAAGAATTCAAAGACCGTATACTGCTATCACTATCAAGAAACTTCGTTTCCAACACACAATATGGAGAAAAAAAAGGGACACCATAGTTGACCCGGGTTTTTCTCCGGTTTTCCTTCAGGTAGAGGCGGATTTTTTACAGGTTCTTCTTTAGGCTTTTGTCTATTGAAACAATAAATCGTGAATTTAGTGTTATTTCAATTTTTATGATTTATAAACACTATATTCAGAATAATCTACAGTTCGATAATAATTTGTACATGTGAAATAAATTTTTTGGTAAATAACAATCTCGTTGATACTCTATTAGTAATATCACACGTAGCTAACTTTTTATCAAGCAGTTTGCTGAAATTTTTCAATCCGCCCCTGCCTTAGGGTCTTCGATTTGAATTGAAGGGATAGTCCCTTGCCTGCTCCCGGAAAGTAAATGATTTATTGTCCTCCTCGTGGTCATTCGTAGTTTGTTCAGCTGTTTTTGACAATACGTTGATATATAAATTTACGTTGAGAAGAGCAGGTTTGTAACTCCCCTCCCCTGTGAAGTAATGTTTACGCGGGTCCTCGGGTAATAGAGAGAATAGGGTGATGTATTTTTGTGGGTTGCGCCCATCTTGCAACCCCCTTTAACCATAAAGTTCAGATCCTTCAGGGTTTTTCACCTTCCGACGCCAAAATACTGTAAGTACATTCAATATTACAAACGTTGCATATATGAAACGATATTTAGAAAAATTGACAGATTGAACTTATGTACTGACACAGGAAATCTATTGAGTGTTTACAATATTATTTTGTGTGATGGGAACATTATTTTACAAACATGTTTGTGTGATTTCTGCTTTTTTGTGAACATATTATGGGCTAACCTTTATTTTTAATACCATGTTCAATTGTTCTGAAGCTGTGTTAATTTTCGTCGTTATTAGTTGATTACACCCTACAACTACTCCAGTATTGAGTCGAAACATAAGTGTTTTAATTAAAAACGTAAGTGTATTAATTAAAAATATTTTAATCGTCCAAAAATGTCGAATCATAACGTATTATTACGCTAGACTAGACTATATATGATATTAACAAATGTATATTATGTCTGTATTAACGAATAAATACTTGCTTTAGTAAATAATTTATCAGTGGCATAATGTATAATACATCAACTGAGAGATAATAGAATTAATATACTTTCCAGATGCCGGCAAGCAATATTACCATTTATTTGACTAAAGGACTTGATTTACGTACTGATAAACAGTATTTATGTATTTGGTTAGAGAAATGTATCACGGGGAGAGGAGAAAGAATGAAAAAAAGTACCACCAGAATGATTAAAATGCTGGATTTATAGTATGCTTGTAAATTTATGTATTAATATGGATTTTTAGATTTATTCCCGTACAATGTATCTTTATAATTATTAAAAATTATTATGGCATATAAATGTTGTAGTTTTTCGTGTAATACCATTTATAGTTGAAACCGTTATAATTATAAATAGTTGAATTAATACTTAAACAGAAAGAATTAATACTTTAACTGAAAAGGCCCGAAGAAAACCTAGATATATTCAGAAATTGTTCCGCGCTGAGTTAATATACTTTCCAGATGCCTGCAAGCAATATTACCATTTATTTGACTAAAGGAGTTGGAAAAAAATCAATGTTCTGAGAATTTTTTCAGGTCCTGAGAAAATCAGTTGTTTCTGTACGAAAAAAACAAACAAACTAAAATTTAATATCATGACAGAAAACATCATTTTATTTCCTATAAAAATTATCTCTAATTTAGTTTTTTTGTTTCTTTGACTAAAGAATTGTATCCGAAACTGGCTCTACTTCATATGGAGCCCAGTCTTTTAAAGCCCGAAAATCAGTAAGTAGGCTTCGCGCATAAAATCACTTTATATTTGTGGTAAGGACTTTCGGAAGTACAACTCAAGCAATTGAGGAAATATATGAAAGGCTGGAGTATTTTTTGTTATCCGCTTCACGTGAAATGACATACGGAGGAAAGGCGATACGTCTCTTATCACACAAGTCTTTCCTTAAGCGTCTTATATAGTGTTTAAAAAAAATAAACAAAAACACATTGAAGTCACAGATTTCAAAATGACATACTTCAACCCTTACAGGCTGACGAAGCTGAAGGTCGAAACTTACCTTCTCGTAAACTGAGTGTCAAATCATACACTAACTCCGACCATTTTGCGAGTACATTTGGATAGGAGTTTCACACCTTAAACATTGTGACACGCGTTTAGGCTTCGTCACTGTGTGACACTATTAATACTGAAAGTAATAGTTTATAAGATGTACTGTGCCGTTGTTTGGTTTCAAACAGATTTACATTAAATTCCACGAAATGAGAGTCTCCATCGCCTATAATCACAGTATTAGATATAAATTTGTATAAAATCCTCGCACAATTAAAAGAAATTCCTTATTTATTTATTTATTTATATATATAAATAAAAATTAATTGCTGTTCGTTGGTAAGCGCATCGCTTGAGAACGGCTGGACCGATTTGGCTAACTTCTTTTAAAAACACCTTTCTTAATAGTCAGAATAAGGTTTATAGGGAAAGAAAAATTGGAAATGTTGTCCGGAAAATTGAAAAATCCTGGATAATCTGAAAGTGCGTTTTTCTATGGGATTTTTGTTTGAACTCAAGACTCACGATTCGAACGATAGATATGCGTAATTCTTTTTTGTTTGTTCGTTACGGTCCTGGAAAAGTTTTCAGGAAAAAAACTGGGACAATTAAAACGGAAAGTCGGAAAAATTCGGACAAACTTAAAAACGGTTTTACGACCATCATCGAACGTGGATACTATAGTTCATAACTATGCAGTAAGCTTGTTTTTGGGTGAATGGGTGAAACATTTGCATATGTATTTTCTAAATAAGTCATCAAAGGGTTAAAATTTGATTTCAATCCATGCAATAGTACTCATATAATAAACGTCAGAGTACGAGTTGTGCCGAAAAAGTGTTGTTCTTTTCTATTAACAATAACAGACAGTTACTCCTAAAAATTGTGCTACACATGAATTCGAGAAGAGGGAAAATAAAAAGAATGAAAGCAGAAGAGAGACTTTATCGTTTTGAAACTTTAGAATTCAAGGATTCTCTCATTCTTGCTGCTAAAGGAAGGATAATGAAGCAGGTCTGATACGAGTCTGCCTTGTTTCTGACTCAGTGGCCTCAGAGGCTAGATATCACAGAACATGTTTGATGAATTGGTTGAGATATTCTAGAAAAATCATTTGTTGGCTCGTGTCCGTGTTTGACGATGGATTTCTTATGTAGTGATGTGGCTATGAAGGAAACATTTTCTGTAATTCTTTCGAAATATGTGCAATACATAGGAAACTATTATATATATGAACTATTATTATACTATTATTATACAACTGCTTTTTTATGGAAAACTTGATGATGCTGATGCCAAGAGCACCAAAACAGTCGAGCACCTGCTCCGCAAAAATTGCCTGCCGCAACTTTTGTATTTGATGAGTCGATGACATCCACAATGCCGAAATACCAATTCTTATCAAATAATAGCAACAAACAACGACTAATCACCATGCTCCGTGTGAAACTAATAGAAGAGTTTCACTGTGAAACAGGTAAGTGAGGATGCCGACGCACTTATCGTCTCAATAGCCACTGAACTGACCCAGATTTATGAGAGGGTGGTTGTCACACATATCTTTTGGTGCTGCTGACTATTACACCTTCCTCTCAAAATATCTTCATGCTGAAACCTGGGAAAGGGACGACAGATAACACCATATACTCCCCCGTGAACTTCAAATATTCAGAACCTATGAAAGAAAATTTATTGTTTCTTCACACTTTCAGTGGATGCGATACACCTTCCGCATTTTTTCGTTAAGGGATGTTGAATTTTGTAAAACTTTTGGAGAGTCGTCCGGATTTGCAAGAAACTGCTGCTGTGTTTCGAGTGGGAGGTGCTACTGGACGTGATGTAACTTCTTTGATTTCTCGCTTCCCCAAATCACTCCAGGCGATGTGAATTCTCATCGGATGATCTCCGCTACTCGCTGTTTGGTAAGTGCCTCACGAAGGTGCAATTCGACTTGGGATCCTTCCCCCCCCCCCACAGATATAGCAGTCCATTACCATTCTCTACGCACATACTACCAAGTCCAATAATGGTACGGGCGAGACGTAAATCCGCTCGAGTGGAGTTGGAGATCATTATGTCACGGTCTGCTCCCTATCACAATGAGCCTGCTCCCCCCGAAGTCCTTAACACAATTTCGTATAAATGTGTTGAGGGATGTGTGGGGAAGTGAAGCTGCCGCAAATTCTGCTTAAAATGTTCCACCTTATGTCAAAGCTGCAAGTGTCAATCGTGTAAGAATACACCACTCGAGGTAGAAATTTCTTACCTTTCTACCTTCTCTGACACCGAAGATGATCCGGACGAATTGATGGTTCTATTCATTGGCTAGAAAAAATCAACGAACCAACAACCTCAAAACGACCAAGTGCACGGTACTATATTTTACAATATATTCTAATCAATTTCTATGTAAAAACATTCTAATAAATGAAGTTACATTATTATGTATGTTTAGTATGAAAATTGTTATATACCTATTATTTTTACTTCAACTACATTTTCTAAAAAAAATTGGTTTTGAAGTAATACTACGAAATATCAATTTCTATTGTTCACACCCACTTCCTTAAAGAGTTTGGGAACGATTGATTTCGAATGATATTTAAAGTAATTTGGACATAGAAAAAATTACCCTGACAGAATCCTACCACGAAATAGTATGTTTCAAGTCTGACAAGTCCGTTTCAAGCATGTTTCACTGAGAAAACAGACGTGAAACATGGTTTTGTTGCACTTTTCCACGTTTAAAGTGTGCTTTGAAACACGGTTTGCTTCTACTTTCTAAAACGGTATCGAATTTTGTATCGTACTTTGCACGTGTCTGGAACGCGTTTCAATGCGTTAATAATCAGTTTCGTTACACGCCCGAAACATGCTATCTCGTAGAGAGTGAAAAACGCTTGAAACAATCTTTTCACACACTTTACATTGTTTATTTCACGTTTCCAAACGCACTTGTCACGTTCTTTTCCTGGTGCCATCGTGATGCAGAATAGTGCGTTTAAAGTATGTATCGAAACAGGCTTGTCACATCTTATAACGTGTGCCATATTAAGATGCACGTCCTGGACACGGACTGGCCCGGACATCAGTTGGAGGTAGACATTTTAAAATGTTTAGTAATTGTCATTTTCAATGGAAGAAGAGATGTTAAAGAACAAGTGCATCAATGCATTGAGGAATAATTTTGTATAATACCCTTCCCAAAAATATAAAAGACATAAATAAATTGAATTTCTCAAAAAACGCGGTTAAACGTTTTCTAACGTGCTATTGTTTCTATAATGTGAAAGAATTAACAGATTTTAATACAAGATGTTAATGAGCGTTTCCATTGTCCAATAAATATTTTTTCCACATGACTTCGGATGATGAAAGTGACGTTAATATCTCTTATATTTTATCACGCCATTGTTATAGTATCCTCGATACTAATTAAATTCCTTTTTTCATACATGTTGTTTTTTCTCCCTTTTGTTTTTAGTAGTTTATTTCTAAAAGAACGCAACCTTGGCACGGTTGTGAACATTATCTCTGTAGCCCCATCTTAGCCCCGGGTTTTTCTCCGGTTCTCCTCCGGGTAGAGGCGGATTTTCCTCGGGCGGGAATGTCATTAAGACCTTTGTTTTATTAATCTCGAATTTTACTGCACAAATATCTACAAATTACTTTGGAATAATAAATGGATAACGGTACGTATTTATTAAATTATTTTTTGTATAAATCCGTCACTGCCCATGATACCTTGATGGATTACTGAGTGAAGTTGTATCATAATTGTGTATATTATCAGATTTTAGCTGGTTCGAAACAGAAATTGGAGTTAGTTTGAAGTGTGACAATTTCTTCGTAAGGCAATTCATTGATAGTTAAGTAAATAGGCCAAATTGTCTTGGTAATTTGAAAAGTCTTGGTAAAAGAAATTTGAAGGATTTAACGCATTAACCTTTTTTTCACAGATATCACAGAGCTTTTCTATATCTTCTTTCTTTTCTTTGCTGTCACTTTTTTTCTTTGAAATGTTCTTTTACCAAGGTAGGAGTTACAGTCACTACAATAAACGTGATATGATATGAAGTTTCTACTATCAGCTACATTGTTTAATATTTTTTACATTTATCCATTTTTCATTTAATGATTCCTATATACCAATTTTAAATACATGAAGGATCGGTGTAACGGTACTTTTTTATTTAGCAATACACCGCCGCTTACAAAATGCGTATGAGCGTAATGCAATTTACGTAAGATGCAATTCCGATCTAAGGATCCAAAGGTAGTGATGGATTTAAAATTTCTGCACCTCGCAAAACTGAGCAAAATGGCTACTTATTATAAAATATAAAGAATAATCAAGTTTTTTATTTAAAAGTTGCAATGGAACTCTTACTAAGCATGTGCGTACTCTAATCAATTCCTTAAATTATTCCTAAAACATCGCTAAGAAGTGTCATGTACCTAACCGGCAAGGAGCAGGTTCGAACCCCATCGCGGACATCAATTTTCAAAAAATCCGCACACAACATGTTTATGAGTAAGTACGAAAAAGAATATGTACTGTAAATTGAGATTTTATACAAAAAGAAGGGGAGAAATGCTCTGAAGAAGAGATGGCGCAGGGTCACCTGGTAGACGAATTTCGCACCGGTCCGAAATAGTGGTCCGCAAAAACACCTGAAATATTAGGACTGGATCGTCGTTCCGTCTTCCGCTACAAGATATCAGGTCCATCCGCCATTGGTAGTCTGTGCGAAGCACGTTTCGTTAAAGCGCTTTTGACGGAGTCGATATGGACTTGAAACGTGTTAGCGTTCAAATTTCCATCCTTTTTCACGTGCTTTTGCAGGTTTCGAGACACGGTTTGCATGTACTTTATTCGTGGTAAAGCACGTAACGAAACAATGTTAAAACAAGCTTGATTCTGTCAGGGTACAAAGTAGAAAGTAATACCTGTTTGCTTTATTTACTCTTAGTATATCCTATAAAATTGATCTCACCGGGAAAGTTGAATGTAGAACTATTTAATAAATAGAAAAATTATTGTTTAAGCTGAATATTTAGAGAACAAAGAAAAAATTTGGAGAAGCGGCACGCTTCAAGAATTGAAGTCGCGTTCCTTGTAACACATAGTGCAGGTAAATGAAATGTTCATTGCATAAATAGAACCAAGATGTTTAAGTAAGTGAGCAAAATATAAGTAAATATTATATTTGGACGCTATTCAGAATGAAATTTAACGTAATTCGACAACTATACACATCGAGAGTGAAGAAAGATGTAACGAAGCGAAAATGTCATTAAACTCCTTTTTCGAATGTTTCTACAAAACTCTAAAATTGAGCAAATTTAGTAAATTTGGCATTTTTAGGAGCAAATTTAGTAAATTTAGTATATAATGTTATACAAAGTTCTTTTACTGGAGCGCTCATTGCGCGGTTTGAGAGTTTTGAAAATGACTATTACAACTTTTTCCGTTAAGTTGTTAAAAATTGGTGATTATTGATCGGTCATTGTGGGTAAACAGCTGAACCGAATTTAATGTTTGAGGTATTTATTTGACGCAAAATTTTATGCTCTTTAATTTTAGATAGATTGTACTTTTCTGTGCGATGCTTTGTTTTCCAGATATAAGCAACAAACTGAAAAAATGTGCAAAAATTTCGTGGATTATTGGCTGCCAAAAGTTATGGACACCTTCTGAAATGGTGCAAAACTCAGATTCCATGTATTCGGGACCAAATGAAGGTGTTAAGACGATTTCCTGCTTTGTCCTAATTTATTCCATCAAAAAATGTTTTTACTGACCTATAAAGACGACCCGACGTGTTATTAAGGAATAAAATTTATAGTGTCGCACGTTATAAATTAAATGCACACGTTTAAAACTATTTCTGTAACCTCCTGCAAGTGAAAAATAAAACCATGTTTTCAATTAGCGACCAGCGACGAATTTTTAGCCACGCGCGTTGTTGCAGCGCGTGTGACTCCACTGACATATATTGTCAGCTATGTGTTCAGCCTGTTGACTGAATACGACATTGGCAACAACGCATGACTATAATGCACCGCTGGCCGATTATTCAAATCATGGTTTTATTTATCACTTCATGGAAGCTGCGTAAAGTAGTTTTAGACGTTTTAATTCAATTGTAATATAATCGTGGCATTCTTCTGAGTGCGACAGTGTAAATTTAATTCCTTAATAACGCGTTTGGTCGTTTTTAGCGGTGTTTTCGAAAATAAATTTTTAACTCATTATATTATGCATGTAGAATCTTGAAATTAATAATAAATGTTGTCATAATACGACAGTGTTCATTCGCTGAGTAAGAATTATATTTGTTACTCTTAGATTATTTTATAAAAAATAATGAAATCGACGAATCGGCAAAAAAAACCGCACAAATACCACGCTTTTTGAAACATTTCAGGTTTTAAAAAATTATTCATTCATAAAAACAAGTTTTTCACATTGGAATATGCAAAACAAAGTTACATATTCAATAGTGGTAACTGAGTTTTTCAGCAAATTTTGTTGTACTCTCCACAGCTATTAGAAGTCAGGGGTCAATAATAAAATATCCGATAGTATATTCTTCTATTATATTTCCTGATTCCAGTCCTACTTTTTTACATCTCTCAACAAATGTATGAGGCATATTTTCTTCACTTTTGTTACATTTGTTTACTTTAAACATCATTTAATTTGCTTATTCCTGAATGCGTGAAGAAAAAATTTTTTTTTTCGAGTATCACGTTTCGTTGTATTACTTACACGCTAACGAACGTATTAGTTAAAATAGTAAAATAAAAATTATACAATAAAAATCCTTTTATTTTATGTGTATTGTAGCTTTGGATAAAGTCAAAGAAATACGACTCTTAGCATATATGATAGAACCATGAATTTTTACTTTTCTCATAACTTGTTATTATCTGTGCATATTGGAGAGAAGGACTTCTCAAGCGGGGAACCCGGCAAGCGACAGCATGGACTCCTCCCTCCCTATAAACGATCGTCAAGCAGACTCGGGGACACCCACGCTGCCCCCTCCCTATAAACGATCGTCAAGCAGACTCGGGGACACCCACGCTGCCCCCTCCCTATAAACGATCGTCAAGCAGACTCGGGGACACCCACGCTGCCCCCTCCCTATAAACGATCGTCAAGCAGACTCGGGGACACCCACGCTGCCCCCTCCCTATAAACGATCGTCAAGCAGACTCGGGGACACCCACGCTGCCCCCTCCCTATAAACGATCGTCAAGCAGACTCGGGGACACCCACGCTGCCCCCTCCCTATAAACGATCGTCAAGCAGACTCGGGGACACCCACGCTGCCCCCTCCCTATAAACGATCGTCAAGCAGACTCGGGGACACCCACGCTGCCCCCTCCCTATAAACGATCGTCAAGCAGACTCGGGGACACCCACGCTGCCCCCTCCCTATAAACGATCGTCAAGCAGACTCGGGGACACCCACGCTGCCCCCTCCCTATAAACGATCGTCAAGCAGACTCGGGGACACCCACGCTGCCCCCTCCCTATAAACGATCGTCAAGCAGACTCGGGGACACCCACGCTGCCCCCTCCCTATAAACGATTGTCAAGCAGACTCGGGGACGCCCACGCTGCCACTACAGTAGCATGGAATGTAACGATTGCGTGCAGGTGTCTCCACTGCCACGTCTCTCAGTCAACACGGTAACTCGGCTCGGGGAGGGGAAAGGTTCTGCAGGGTCAACCTGGTACCAGTGGCTGTTCGTGATGTCTAACATTGGACAATTAAAGAGGAGAGGAGTTTTCTACTTTGATTCATAGACAAATTTCATTGCAAAGAAAGAGGAATATGCTGAATATGAAGAATATATTCTGTAAACTCCTGGTGTGAGACAGGCGATTAAGCAATCTCGCTAGTTAGTACAAAGTTACACGCCTCTTCGCGATGGGGACGGAAACGCCTATGCGGTCAAAGCATAGGCGGCAAAAAATGGAACAACCGAACACCAGGCACTAAAACAGGCAAAGTTGTGGAACACGAAACAAAATAAAACTAACAATAAAACAGAGTAAATATGAAGAAATAACGTACCCGAAAAGAAAATTGACTGCAGTATAAAAGACAAAAAAATATATTATGAAATGTGCGGAATTGAAGGATCAAAAAACCCGGAGAAAATAACACTGCGACAAAAAAAGAGACAGAAAACCCCAGGTAATTATTTATCAGTCGAGGAACCGGTAGACTGTTACAAAGAAAATATAAAAAAATTGTCTTTCACATATCCGCGAGATATTTGTTTTTAATTCATGCGCGTCTCAACAGTGTATGCAATAAACAATGTGCATAATAATAGTAATAATAATAATATTAATGATAATAATAATAGGAGTTTAGCGGTCAATAGAAAATATTTCATTACTAGGGCGGTGGCAACGGCAGTGTTTGAACCGGTGCAGCGTATTGTAGCGAGCCGGTGCGTCTGAGCCGGCCCAACATGTGTGCAACATGTGAGTCATTGTCCACTTAACTCCACGTGGTCTCGCACGCTCAAGTTATACAGAAACATGCGAATGCTAACCGTGGAGTGTCTCATTGTCAGAAGACACGCTAACAGGTCTATCGCGATGTGCTGATTATATTAGGGATGGACGATAATTAAAACAATATGGATTAATTGCATTGAACATTTATTATCCTTCGATTAATCGCTATAACGTATTAGATTAATTTAATAATACATAAATGCTAAGAAACTATTCAAGTCAACAATTTAAAACAATGGGATTTAGAATGGAAATCAAAATCTATGAAATTACATCTTGTAAGAAAATCGACTACAGAAGGTTCCTTCCCTAAATTCACCTGGGAATAAAGGATCAAACTATTTTGACTAGGTTGCGGATAGGTCACATCCACTTGATAAAGAAGACGGAACCAGAGCCTTGTCCCCTTTGTGGAGATATAGTGCCCACCCCCACCTCATCTTGCAGTGCCCTGAACTCACAATAGACATTCCTTAAATGTACCAAATAACATTTCTAAAATATTCGAAACGCCCAGTGGGTGTCAGAACGCCCTACGACTTTTGATAGCGTCACAACTTGACAAACTGATTTAAATTTGTTTTATTTTCAAGTTTATTAATGTATTATTAAGTCTTTTTTTAATGTTTTTATTATGTTTGTTGTTAATGATTTCCTATTATTCAATACAATTAATTTAGACGTGTAACTGGAATGTTTCTTGTGGTCGTTGATGACATGAGATGTTAAAAAGCGACGTTAAATAAACAAATAAAATGTATAAGTGTTTGATAGTAATTTCTATTATCAAGAACTATTGATTTGCGGCTCGTATTAGTCGCGTTCAAATGAAATAAATATTAATATATTATTAATATCTTTAAAATATTTTTGAATCAAATATATTTAGTAAAATAACATAAAAATTTCATTTTCATCGTTCCATTTCATGTGAAAAAGGTCAACTTTATTGCACGTTATTAACATTATATTCATAATTTACAATAATATTCTTCTTTGTTTAGAGTTATTACTTACATAACAGATTAAACAATTTTTGCAAAATAAAAAATTCTTGATAAAAACATTTGTTTATTACAATGAACAGAACATTATATTTTCTTACAACTAATCAAAAAATTGTTTCTGATATTTATCCACAATTTCACACAAATATCGATTGTGTTCCATTTTCCAATATTTTTACTGTCTCGCCCTTTTTACCCCCCACCTCAAAGGATACCGTGATCCCCATGCGATATGAAACGATACTTAACGAAATTGGTAATATATTTATTCAATTCAAAAACTCTGAAAACTATGAATCCCACGCAATTCGATCCTTTACAACAATATTGCTCCTCACTCCTTTTCTCACTTCCGTATAAAAGCACTAAATGTGTCTTATTGTTATTATGTGATTCAGCGGCCCCGAAAACTTTGCTTTCAACAGTAATATCGGTCATTATCGGATTAATTTTACATTTCTTCCTCTTCCTACCCCTATCCAAAGGGTGATAAGGGTATTTTCACCCATCGGAACTAATCTTAGACATAATCAGCAGTAGAAGTGGCGCTAATCGTACTAGAGGCCCTCAAAATAATGTGGTTTTACGTTAAGGATGTTATATCTGTATATATGTGCTGACTTTTCTTTAAATATTTACATTCCAAAAATGCCACAATTTCGTTCACAATAAGAGTGTAATTAATTAGTTTACTCTTTGCTCCATTTTTTTTGTCGGTCAATTATTATACCCTAACCGCAATACAAAATAAAACACGAGTGAGTTCTTAATCATTGATAAAAATGTAAATGTCTCTTCAAACGTTAAACACGACCCTATATTACAAGTTGAAGACGAGAGATATAAACAATTCATTTCGGAAGAGAGGGGCTGAACTGAATTATTAACCTGAGGTGTCTGTAACCCTACGTCGGACCCTGGTCCCGGTTTCTAAACTGATAAAGATAATAACTTGTCCGTAAAAAAATGAGTATATTAATTCTGTATGAAGGTTGTGACGAATCGATTCAAGTTGTTGACCACATAAAGGCGACCGTTTTAATTGTTCCGATTTTTCTCCAGGACCATAACGAACAAACAAAAAAGAATTACGCATATCTATCGTTCGAATCGTGAGTCTTGAGTTCAAACGAAAATCCCATAGAAAAACGCACTTTCAGCTTATCCAGAATTTTTCAATTTTCCGGACAACATTTCCAATTTTTCTTTCCCTATAAACCTTATTCTGACTATTAAGAAAGGTGTTTTTAAAAGAAGTTAGCCANATATATATATATATATATATATATATATATATATATATATATATATATATATATATAAATAAATAAATAAATAAGGAATTTCTTTTAATTGTGCGAGGATTTTATACAAATTTATATCTAATACTGTGATTATAGGCGATGGAGACTCTCATTTCGTGGAATTTAATGTAAATCTGTTTGAAACCAAACAACGGCACAGTACATCTTATAAACTATTACTTTCAGTATTAATAGTGTCACACAGTGACGAAGCCTAAACGCGTGTCACAATGTTTAAGGTGTGAAACTCCTATCCAAATGTACTCGCAAAATGGTCGGAGTTAGTGTATGATTTGACACTCAGTTTACGAGAAGGTAAGTTTCGACCTTCAGCTTCGTCAGCCTGTAAGGGTTGAAGTATGTCATTTTGAAATCTGTGACTTCAATGTGTTTTTGTTTACGTTTTTTAAACACTATATAAGACGCTTAAGGAAAGACTTGTGTGATAAGAGACGTATCGCCTTTCCTCCGTATGTCATTTCACGTGAAGCGGATAACAAAAAATACTCCAGCCTTTCATATATTTCCTCAATTGCTTGAGTTGTACTTCCGAAAGTCCTTACCACAAATATAAAGTGATTTTATGCGCGAAGCCTACTTACTGATTTTCGGGCTTTAAAAGACTGGGCTCCATATGAAGTAGAGCCAGTTTCGGATACAATTCTTTAGTCAAAGAAACAAAAAAACTAAATTAGAGATAATTTTTATAGGAAATAAAATGATGTTTTCTGTCATGATATTAAATTTTAGTTTGTTTGTTTTTTTCGTACAGAAACAACTGATTTTCTCAGGACCTGAAAAAATTCTCAGAACATTGATTTTTTTCCAACTCCTTTAGTCAAATAAATGGTAATATTGCTTGCAGGCATCTGGAAAGTATATTAACTCAGCGCGGAACAATTTCTGAATATATCTAGGTTTTCTTCGGGCCTTTTCAGTTAAAGTATTAATTCTTTCTGTTTAAGTATTAATTCAACTATTTATAATTATAACGGTTTCAACTATAAATGGTATTACACGAAAAACTACAACATTTATATGCCATAATAATTTTTAATAATTATAAAGATACATTGTACGGGAATAAATCTAAAAATCCATATTAATACATAAATTTACAAGCATACTATAAATCCAGCATTTTAATCATTCTGGTGGTACTTTTTTTCATTCTTTCTCCTCTCCCCGTGATACATTTCTCTAACCAAATACATAAATACTGTTTATCAGTACGTAAATCAAGTCCTTTAGTCAAATAAATGGTAATATTGCTTGCCGGCATCTGGAAAGTATATTAATTCTATTATCTCTCAGTTGATGTATTATACATTATGCCACTGATAAATTATTTACTAAAGCAAGTATTTATTCGTTAATACAGACATAATATACATTTGTTAATATCATATATAGTCTAGCGTAATAATACGTTATGATTCGACATTTTTGGACGATTAAAATATTTTTAATTAATACACTTACGTTTTTAATTAAAACACTTATGTTTCGACTCAATACTGGAGTAGTTGTCAGGTGTAATCAAANAGTTGTAGGGTGTAATCAACTAATAACGACGAAAATTAACACAGCTTCAGAACAATTGAACATGGTATTAAAAATAAAGGTTAGCCCATAATATGTTCACAAAAAAGCAGAAATCACACACACATGTTTGTAAAATAATGTTTCNTAATAACGACGAAAATTAACACAGCTTCAGAACAATTGAACATGGTATTAAAAATAAAGGTTAGCCCAAAATATGTTCACAAAAAAGCAGAAATCACACAAACATGTTTGTAAAATAATGTTCCCATCACACAAAATAATATTGTAAACACTCAATAGATTTCCTGTGTCAGTACATAAGTTCAATCTGTCAATTTTTCTAAATATCGTTTCATATATGCAACGTTTGTAATATTGAATGTACTTACAGTATTTTGGCGTCGGAAGGTGAAAAACCCTGAAGGATCTGAACTTTATGGTTAAAGGGGGTTGCAAGATGGGCGCAACCCACAAAAATACATCACCCTATTCTCTCTATTACCCGAGGACCCGCGTAAACATTACTTCACAGGGGAGGGGAGTTACAAACCTGCTCTTCTCAACGTAAATTTATATATCAACGTATTGTCAAAAACAGCTGAACAAACTACGAATGACCACGAGGAGGACAATAAATCATTTACTTTCCGGGAGCAGGCAAGGGACTATCCCTTCAATTCAAATCGAAGACCCTAAGGCAGGGGCGGATTGAAAAATTTCAGCAAACTGCTTGATAAAAAGTTAGCTACGTGTGATATTACTAATAGAGTATCAACGAGATTGTTATTTACCAAAAAATTTATTTCACATGTACAAATTATTATCGAACTGTAGATTATTCTGAATATAGTGTTTATAAATCATAAAAATTGAAATAACACTAAATTCACGATTTATTGTTTCAATAGACAAAAGCCTAAAGAAGAACCTGTAAAAAATCCGCCTCTACCTGAAGGAAAACCGGAGAAAAACCCGGGTCAACTATGGTGTCCCTTTTTTTTCTCCATATTGTGTGTTGGAAACGAAGTTTCTTGATAGTGATAGCAGTATACGGTCTTTGAATTCTTCTTAACAGATGAAATCAAGGCATCTGCTTGGTCGCTTATCAGCTCAAACTCTTTCCATTTCTGCTTAAACCCGAGGATATTTGAAGAACACATATGAACGTCTTGTAAAAGAACATATATACAACTGGATGTAAGTAATATAATTAGTAGTGCTGTAATGAACTAGTTGTTGGCGAGCCCTAAATCCCCAATAATAACAACAATAATAATAGTAATAGGAAAAATAATAATAATAGAATTACTCAAATCTACACTGAATTGGCGTATGTATTTTCTTTTAAATCATTTAAAGGCGATCTAACTTCGTGTCTACACCTGAATGCAATGCAAGGGAACAGAATTAGAGAGCTTGCGATCGTATCACATCTAACCGCAAGCAGAACGATGAGCGGAACCCGCCGTGCGTCGCGTTGGGTCGATTCATTCCGCGCCGACGTTGCGGTGACCTTGGCTTCCGAGGAGTAAAGTGATGTCATGTGCACCGACGACTGGCGGGACTTCCGACGCATTAGTGATCTATACTCTACTCTAAACTAATTTTAGTTTGTAAGGAATATTTTCTTCTGGTAACTAGTTCATTACAGCACTACTAATTCTATTACTTACATCCAGTGAAAAATACAGCGTGGGCTGACGGTTTTCACCACCCGCGTGGCATGCCGTTTTGGGGGTGGGTGTCGTCGTTTCAGAAACACCATTAGTTCGGAAGAGCGGAACAACATAATAAAATATATTTCTTAAGAAGGAAGGGCACTCGGCACTACAAAGACTTGTTTGAATCGTGAGGAAGCGACTGGAAACATTCTACGACCCGCGACGGAACGCGCGGCCCGCACATACCACAGTAACGGACGTGGCCCGAACAAGTGAAAAGTAGTTAAGAATATTTCGCAGTATCAAAGCAAGGGAGTCATTAGGGACTTCCGCTGCGACCACGAGTTCGCCGAATTCCAAATTTTGGGTGGTCGGAAAAATGTAGTATAC
>NNCF01128814.1:491907-550697 GCA_002313205.1 Laupala kohalensis | reverse complement strand
TTTTTTGAATCCGCCTCTGCCTTAGGGCCCTTGATCGGAATTGATGGGATGGTCCCTTGCTTGCTTCCGGAGAGTAAATTAGTTTTTTTTCCCTCCACGTGGTCATACGCAGTTTGTACTGTTTTTTGACAATAAATTTATTATTTATTTATTTATTTAATTGTGAAGCATAATCTTAAGATCTCCACCCACGCCCTCACACCTACCCCCACTCCCCTTCTTCTGATGTTGGGGTATGCTGAATTTTTTTGAAACTTAATTGTGCCACATAAATAATTGATATAAATCATATAGCCCCACCTCCTCCCACATGATCTAAATCATATGCTCTCTCCATACTCCCCCCTTTCCTTCAACACCTCTACCTCTCCAAACCCTTCTTCTGATGTCCTTTTTTGAAAATTAATTATGACACATAAATATTGGATATAAATAATGTTCTATCATCCTTTACCCCCCTCCCCTTTCCCCCTCCTCTCCTCCTCTCCTATCATCTTTTACCCCCTTCGCATTCTTCTAAGAATGAATTGTGTAGCATAAACATAGGATCTCCACCCACAATCTCACAACTAACCCACGCCCCCACCATCAACATTTACCCCCCCCTCCCCTTCTTCTGAACAAATTAATTGTAATGCATAATCATAGGATCTCCACCCACTCCCTCAAATTATGTCGCATAACCCTATGATCTCTCCACCCACTCCCTCACACCCCCCCCCAGCCTTCATTTTCCCACACTCCTTCTTCTAATGTTAGGGTATGTTGATTTTTTTGAAAATTAATTATGTCACATAAATATTGGATATACCCCCACCCCTCCTCCATAACATCATTTACCCACCCCTGTCTTTCTTCTGAAAATGAATTGTGTAGCATAACCATAGGATCTCCACCCACGCCCTCACACCTATCCCTCTCCCCTTCGCAATCCATTGATTTAAATCCATAGATGTATCGATGAATAATCGTTTTTCCATGGTATTGATTTGCTATACATCCTATGCTTCAACCATAAAACTCCTCCACCCCCTCAGCTTCCTTTAACCCCCACCCCACCCCTTCTTCTGATATCATGTAATCTTACACCCCCCACTCCTCCTCTGCTATTGCATATGGCTTGCTTCACGTTGTAAATCATATGCTCTCTAGCAGCCTACCGCTTCACACCTCTTCTATAGCATTTTTTTTCAGGATAAATTCCCCCTCCACTCCCCCTTCTGCATCACATGACGTCATCATCCCCCTCCTCTGCTCGTGTACCCTCCTCTGCTCTTGCGCAACATTGCATCATCCCAACCCACAAGGTCATGGGGAAAACCCCGCAACATTGCATCATTCTGGGGAAAACCCACAAGGTCATGGGGAAACCTGCTTTCCCTCTTATCTCACCGCAACATCCGGTGATACGGTCTTATCTCACCACAACATCCGGTGATAAGGTCTTATCTGACCACAACATCCGGTGATAAGGTCTTATCTGACCACAACATCCGGTGATAAGCTCTTATCTGACCACATCCGGTTTTTTTAACTCAACCGCATTTTCCGGCCCCATGTTAATCAAATAGGGGTCAGTGCGCTAGCTTTGGTACAAATACCTACTACACTTCTGATGGAGAAATAAATTTTATTGTACGAGGTACATAATAATTTGGAGTGGTAATGGAATTAATGATGTCAGAATCAGAAGAACTATGTATTTGGGGCGTTATAATGGTCGATTCCAATAAACTGGAAATAAAGTTTGTAGACAATTTGAGTCTCAAAGTAATATGCGATCATTATGGCTGTATTTGTTTAGGTTACGGGATTATTTCGTTATGGGGTTATGAGTTATATGGTTATACGGTTATGATTTTAGAGTTAAAAGCTTGGGTTTTGTGTTTAAAGTTTGAGACAGACTTATATGTGTTAAAAAAGCTAAAAAAACTCAATTATTGTTTTTTTAGTTATGACAAAACCCTGATGCAATAGGGTTTAACGGATACCGGATTCGAATTCAGCGACTCCAAAAACGTATAGAAAACATGGTTTGATACCCAGATCAGAAATTTTTTATGTGGCTGTGTAATGATTCAGTTCTTTCTTAAAATGGGGGAGCCTAAATTTAGTCCATTCTTCTAATACAATTTTTCTTGTATCAATGATTTTATGTGATCGGATAACGTGGTACGAATTTGTGGTCGAGTTATTGTTCCCATTGTATGAGAAGAGAGTCGAATGAATGTTCTTATTGAATTTGTAAGTTCAAATATTGCACTGTCAATTTCTGAGGGAGATTTTAGGTTCCTAATGGGATGCCTTGACTTTTTAAGATAATGTTGAAATTTTGCCCAATTAAACTTAGTGAAGTTTAAGTTTGAATTCGAGCATGCAAACAGTACATTAGGTGTTATATTACAAATACAATTTATGATTTTAATGTCATAAAGGTGCGCTCACATTGCAGTTCAAAAGGTTCAAACTAATTCAATTATATAGTGTACTAGCTGCGTACCCACTGCTTTGCTCATGTAAATTCTGTAATACGTCTCCAATTATCTCTTTCTCATATCTTCATTGGTATCCACTGAGAATGTTATCCATTAATGATGGAGGTATGAGGGAATTGATGCGTATTTTCGCTGACATAATCCAGAAGTAGGTTTTAAAACAACACTAATTTCCCCCTTAGGGATAAATTTAGTAAAATCTAATTGTCACTACTAATTTCAGCGGCTCTGATAACTACGATCTCAACACTAATATCGGTTACTTTCGATTATTTTTACATTTCACTCCTTATCACCCCCTACACAAATGTTCTTTATTCCTTATAGGGGGTGATCGTGTACTTATGTGGTAATGAATGTGTCACTTCACTTCAGAGGTCCCAAAGATGATTTATTCATTACCAATATCGGCCGTTCTTTGATTATATTTACCTTCTCTGATTATATTTACCTGACTCTTACCCCACCCCTAACCCAAGGAAGCTAGGGGTATATTATCTCTAATATGGACTGTTTGTGATCTTACAAACATCTGTGGCATCCTTTTCCATCTAAACGACACCGAAAAGTATGGTTTCTAATCTAATATCAGCTTTTCTGATTATTTCTACGCGTCACCCCTTCCCTAGAGGTACCAGGAAAGTATTACCCCCGCAGAGTTTGTTGTACAACAGTCACTTATCTACGTATCAAGTTTTGTTGAAATTTCTCTAGGCACTCTAGAGTTATAGTGGGATTCACACATAAAACATTCCAATTCCCATTTCACCCTGTTTGGGGTGGATTTTCGTAAATCCCGTTTTAGCTGGCGTTTACATCCTAATAGGAATCTACTTGCCAAATTTCAAACTTATAGGCCTTGTAGTTACTGAGATTTCGTGTGCAGTCAGTGAGTGGTATTTCGCTAATATATAAGACTAGCAGAGTACCCGCAGCTTTGCTCGCGTAAATTCTGTAATATGTATCCAATTTTATTTTTATCTCATATCCTCATTGGTATTCACTGAGAATGTTATTCATTAACGTTGGAGGTTATATTAGTATTGGTGTGTATCCTCAATCCCTTATTTTCAGAAAACACCAATTTCCCATTTCACACGCTTAGGGATGATTTTTTTAAAAATCCTTTCTTAGCGGACATTTTTGATAATTTTTTGTGTCACGATCTTCCCAACCCCCACCTCTAGGGAAGTTGTGCACCTTATGCGGTCTGAAAGGTATATAATGCCATGGGATATACGATTAACCATGTCAGAATACACGATAACCATGGACTTGATCCTATTATAGGTCTTTTTACGTAATTTTTGCGTTTCACTCTTTCCGCCCCCATCTCTAAGAATACAGTGCTCCTATGTGATATCGTGAACATAACAAAATTTCTCAACCTTAAAACAATGTATCCAATGCTGTTATATTTTTTTATATTTCAATATTAGTTTTCAATCCTTTATATCCATAAATCCATTTTCACCCTCCACTATTTATCCAGCACAAATATCGGTCGTTTTTTTAATTATGTTTGCCTGTCCTTCATTCCCACCCCTCCTCTAGGGATTCTAGGGGTGTATTATCTGCAATGTGGACGGATTGTTAACTTAGAAAGCATCTGGGACATACTTACCCGTCCAAACGCCACCGAAAACTATGGTTTCGGATTTTCCCATTATTTTTACATTTCATCCTCTTCTTACCCTCTCTGTAGGGGTGCAAGGGATGTCTTACCCCCATAGTGCTTGTTGTCATATAGTCACTTATCTGTGTATGAGGTTTGGTTTACATTACTTCAGGGTCTCTAGTTATGGTGGGATACATACGTAAAATATGCCAACCCCAACTTCACTCCCTTAGGGATGAATTTTTGTAAAATCGTTATTTTAGCGGATATCTACTCTCTAAAAGGAACCTATCTGCCAAATTTCAAGTTTGTAGGTTTTGTAGTTTTTTAGATTTCGTGTTTAGTCAGTGAGTGGTATTTCGCTTTTATATAGATAAATTATTTTTGATATAAGATCAGTCAGCATTTGTTTGATATATATCTCTAGGGATGAAATTATGGATTCTGTGAAAGAATTGTGGTAAAGTGAAGAATATTCTGATAAACCTGTGAATAAGTTCTTCGTTGATATGGTAAGGAAGACGAAGGTTCATCTGTTGATGTTCTAAAATTAGGAATAGACTTTGTAGGAGATAGAACAGGGAGCTGGACGTTTGATGAAGTAAATGAAGTAGTTTTTAGGATATTGCTGTCGCATAGTAATGGACTTGTGGGTGGTTTTAGAAAGTCTGCTATTGAAGTATGGGCAAACATTAGAACGAATACTAGCCTGAAGGTTTCCCCTACAATTTTCGGGAACATTACAGTTTTTAATATCATAATAACCTGCACATTTTGCGCATTTCACATCCCTACGACAATAGTTCTTTATATGTCCGAAATCTAAATACCTGTTACATTGAATTGGATATTTTGGTTTTCTTCTGGGCTCTGTCCTAACCACTGAATTACACAGTATTGATTTTAAGTACATCTTCCATTTTGCAATTTGTGCCTAGGTCAACTGCTACTACAGGGATTAGTAAACCGTTTTTGTGCAATCGTGTCACTTTCTCCATTAAACATGTCAGATTAAACACTGTATATTTCATCTTCTTTTACTGAAGGGTGAATGTCACGAATTACAACTGAATTATTTTTGCTAAAGGGTTTGCATACGTATGAAATTTAATTTTCGATCAGCCTAGTTGTCATCTATTGATGAACGAATCACTTTGACTTTTTGATTTTTAAGTTCTGTGATGAATTCAACTTACAGAATTATTTTTAGTTGATTAATTAACCGAGAATGATCACTCACTTCATAAATGTACACTGGCGGAACCTCTTCCTTCTCTGGGGATTTTTCCGGAGTTAAATCGGCGAGTGAAGCGTAGCGGTTTTTGCACGTGAACGGTGAAGACCGCTGATAGTCAGCTCGGCCGCTTCGATGCGATGTCACTTTCAGGATCGCTGGCGCGTTTGAGGCTACGGGCTGAAGTAACCCCTTTGTTTCGATTCACAACATCAAATTGTGCATATTGCTACATTGTATCGCTTGACTCATCATGTTGCATTACTGCGAAGTTCAAGTTTATGTCTCGGCTTTGCACCATGGGTTGTAACACCATAACATTTGAGGGTAAATTGTTATTTGTAGAATCAATCTCAGATCCGTTTAATGCAGATACTGCGCTGCTAATTATACTTCCCGTTTAAACGTCACTAACTAGTATAACACGGCGCTAAATCACTTCTATACCCGAGACTTACTTGGACAGAACAACGTATAACACAGAACAGTCGTACGATGTTAACAGCATGGCTGCCACGGCTAGAATGTGAATTTAACTGGTGGCTTCATTTATTATTACACCTTGAATTGTTGATCGTAGCAACGATTAATAATGTCGAAAAATGGCAAGTGATTTAAACAAATGCTTCTTCGAGAATCTTTTAGTTCATAGTAAACATAGCGTTGCTAACCGTCCCTTAGTATTAGTGAAACAAATGAACTGCAATTATTTATAGCGCACGCGCTATGAAAGATTAATACGTGGGGAAGGCTTAATGCAGTCACCCCATGGTTATAAATAATAGCAGTAAAACTCAAATACATAATATGCTTAATAATTTACAATCGTTAAATACAGAAAATACAGAATTCAAAAAGGGGAAGAGGTGATGGAGCAATTCGGATTCAGCGCGTCAAAACACATAAAGATACATAGGTTTAGTCTTCGGAGCTGACCAACATTTGGTGAATTTTTTGTGAACTATATAAACGTTAAGAGATCTCTGAGATATCTCAATACATCAAAAAATGGGTATACTCTACAAGACTGGGAAAGTTTCAGATGAAAGTTTAGAATTGATTACATATGCAAAACAAAAACAAACTCAAGGATATAATAATAAAAAGCATCTCATGATTTTTAACACTTTTCAATGGAGGCCCAATGTCTTGGTGTTTAAGGAGGCAGAATGTGGTTGCACAGTCATCAACTTATTGCAGCTTGTGAATGTTCATAGAAACTTATATCTAATAGTGTTGCTTAAAGAACTGACAGATGAACATGTCAAAGAAAATATCTATGAGGACAATCCGAGTACAATTAAATGTATCAAGTCAGAAAAACTCAAAACAAGCAAGCATATTGAATTGAAATATTTCTTCACAAAAAATGAATATTATAAAGGATTGTCTAATGTAAGCTATGTACTATCATCTGACAAGAATACAAGTGACATATTGATTAAACCGTTGTCTACTACAAATTTTAAGAAGTATGCTAAAGAAATATTGTCATATGAACATTCTTTAAATGAGCTATTAAGTAAAAGGTTGACCACTGAAACGGAATTTGACAAAATATTTTGTGTGTTTACTAAATGTCAAACTACAATGTATATTAGAGGTAAAATTGCTTACTCTTGTTGTATAAAAATTAACAAACGTGTCTATATTGTTTTGTGTTTAAAGGGGTGCGTTGAATAATCAGGTTGGTGAAAACCATAAAACTTGATATTTTCATTAAGGTATTACTGTAAACACTGAAGTGTCCTTTTTACAAAGATGGAATAAATATATACAGAAATAACTTAATTAATATAAATGTAGACAAACCTAAGTGAAAATAATCAATTTAGAGTGAAATATAAACATAAATTAGATGATAATATAACCTAAGGCTGAGTAAGCAATCCTCTTAATTCTAAGCTGTCTTGGTTAGTAGCACTGCTGGTTTGGCGCCAATGACCAGTGTACCTTTCTTTCCAGTATTCCAGGAATCATCGTTTGGCGCATTTACTTTTTTCTGAAGCTTCTTGCTTATTTGACTTGTATAATTTGTGCTGTACTCGTGAAAGGTAAAGTTGAAACATATTGTACTAATTGTTTTCAAATGCTAGTTCAAATCTATAAACGTTAAGACGTCCAATACTCAATTTGCATACTTTTCTGAAGAACGTTTTTCGTAGCTTTGATTGATAAAATGTATTTTAAGAAACACTCAAATTTTACAAAAGCAATTGTAATGAGAAATTTAGTAGCAGTTACTGGGGGTTAAAAATTATGCAAGGCCCCACGTTTGCGGAGTCAATTGTAATGAAATTTTTAGAGGGAGGTTGCTAGGCTCCACGTTGTGGCGTAAATTGTAACAATAATTTATTGGGAGTTCTTGAAAATGATTAATAATTTATAATAGTATCACTTACCTAGCCCACTTGGCCAACTTATGCTGAAATATTCAAGATGTCCGAGAACAAAATGATAAAAAAAAGAAAGGCAAATTTTTCTTTTATTATTTTTATACTCTAAAACTTTCATTTGTTTTAAGTATTCTATTAATTTTTCAAGTAATGCATTTTTTTTCAAGTATTGGATTAATTTATGCTACATTTGTTTTATTAAGTTTTCTCAAGATCGATATAAAGGGTTGTATGAAACTTCCTGTGTACAACATTTTACCCTGCTTTTCAGTTAGTTATAATTCAGATATGAGAGGGTTAAAAAGTAATACTAATTAAAGAATGTACACTAAGGAGATGAATCTTCTTTTTCCCTTTTATCTGTTACAATTAGTATGTTTTTAAGTAATTTTATAAATATTATTTGAAGAATAAGAGTAAATGAAAGATGTGGTGTTGTCCACTAGTAAAATATTTATTCAGATAGTTCTTTTGCCAGCTTAGCTTAGGGTACATTTGTTCTAGGAATTGTCAAGATCCAGCTAAGCTGACGAAAGTACTATCTGAATAAATATTTTACTAGTAGATAACACCACATCTTTCATTTATTCTTAATAATGAATACTACCGATATCTAACTATATTTGAAGAACTGTTCTTCTTCTATAAACATATATAACTAGCCTTATTATTCCCAATTCATATGGGGTCGGCGAATGGGGATGGATATCATGCTTCGTTTTATTTGGCAGGGGAATACTAGGGTGCCGGATGCCCTTCCTGCCGCACCTCCCCTGAAACGGTGATTATGAATGAAATGGGGGTGAATGATTATGACTGAATGTTGTGGTGGAATGATAGGCAGGGGAAACGGGAGAACCCCGAGAAAACCTGCCGCGAACACCGCTCCACCACCTCTGATTCTACTTGGATCGGGCCGGGTTTGAACCGGTGTCCCCAGAGGTAGAGGCGTTAGGCACTGCGCCACGGGTTTCTACTGCTATGAACATAAGTTTGTATATTCATGGTACATTTTAAGTACCTACTTGTGAGGACTCTAATGATCTAGGTTTTGGCTAGTTCTAAAACCCTAATAATAATAAGAAAAAATCAAGTTGTAAGTTGTAGTGTTGTTACTGCTATTAACATGAAACAATTCTGAAGACATTTTCTTGTAATGTGGCTCTGAATGTCATATCAATATATATTTCCTATCTATCTATTTTTCCAGTATTTAGTCTACGCCTGTTCATCACATGTGTTTTATCACATTTTATGTTGTTTGTGTGATTCTTGAGTTTCATGTTCAGTTTTCTCTAAGTTTGTCTTACATAGCAACATTTGCAGTCAGCACAATTCAATTTGTATACTATATTGTGTTGAGATAATTTATCTACTTTGTCCTTGACTTGTCTCATAATGTTGTTTAAAATAGTCTCAGATTTGAACGCCACTTTGATGTCAAATTGTCTAAGCATCTTAGTTGTTGTATTGGGTCTAATATGTTAGGCTATGGAAATATTGAGGCGTTTACTGTAAGATTGTGCACTGTTCTTACTATTACTATTACTTTCTTTCTAATTTGGTATAATCAAAACCTTACATATTTATTAAAAAACATGTTAATATGTTAAAGAAATCATAACTTATAATATTTCATTACGAAAATAGTGAAAAAGAACTATAAAAGATATTATCGAAATCCCTTATTTGGTAAAATTAGACTAAATATATTCCTTGTATATATGTACACTATAAAGAATCGATAATCTCTTATGATTATGATGGCAGTGAATCTGGGAATAACAATGCTTCACCCAAATTTAACTACCTTTTAATACCTCTAAAATTCTTAAAGATGCAACCACCCTTACCGGCGTGTCCTGCAGGACTTCATTCTGCTTGAAAATGTCTAGCCCAGGAAAAATAATGTTTTACTCTGAAAAAAAAGCTGGAATCATTTTTAATCGATAGTAAAAACCTTCTAAAACAATATACTAAAATTATCGCACTACCCTTCGCGGGCTTCCCCCTTTTTGGGGGGGTGGAGTATTTAGGACCTCGCAGTTACAGGATTATACTTGTACGACTCTAACGTCAATACTATGGAGCCAATTCTTGTGAAAGAGGACTCAAATGAAAGAAGACATTCTAAAAATTGCAATGAATGGTTTTCTATACAATTTTCTATACAATTTCTATACAAAAATTGCAATGAATGGCAACAGTGTCACGGAATGTGGACAGAGACCCGTAAAATTCGATAGAAATTCGAAAACACGCGCACGTCGTTTGATAATGACGGGCTAAATGAATAACCGCAGGGTTATATTAGGAAGATATTATTTAAACACACTTTTAACGTTGTATTAACTTTTTTTCACATATATGCCAAACTTTGATTTTGTGGGGAAAGTTTTGAACGCGGTGCACGCGCCCGACGACCGTGGTTTATGGCGCGCAGACGACTTAACACGCGCTATTGTGGAAATAAAAAAATATTAGCAATCAATTCGTATTACTAAAGATTATCATGTGACTAGAACTTAAAAAATAATATATTTTATAAGAAGGAAATACATAGAGGAAACCAATCAACTCACCGTACGTGCGTCACACAAAATGTAAAATACCTAATTATTTACAAAATTTGTCTTGGGTTGCATTTTCTGTATTGGACACTGACATATATTGAATTAAAAAAGAATATCTTCTGTATCTGCATATTCGTCCAATAAGGTGCTGTCAGAACATTCTATTCCAAGACAATGAGCACAGATATCTGAGCAGTATAATCCCAACTGTCTGCAGTAACATCAATTATATTGCAATATACCAGTTTCATCAGGCTCTTGCGTGACAATTGTTTATGATCAATTTTTTACTCTCCTATTACCGGTACACACGAACCTGCTAAAACTGGAATATTGCAATATTATCGATGTAACTGCAGACAGTTGGGATTATCCTGCTCAGATATCCTTCAATTTTCACTTCCATGCGATAAAATCCGACTCATTACCGAGCCATTCTTGCACCTAATATTTTATTAGGATATACGGTTAATAAAAATGTCATTGCTTTCTTGAAAACAAATGTCTTTTTATTTTAATGAAGCGTTGGATTTACACATGACTATTAATTTTTACTTACTTGCCTATAGGTTCTCAGAGTGTGTTGTGAGAAGGCTACTTTAATGGGTGGAAGAGACGCTAACTCCCAAGAGGTTCCAGCACATTTTCGGACGATCGAACACTTGAATCGGTGGACATGTAATTCATTAACATCCCTGAATGTTTTACTGTTCGGATATTATGCCACCGCTAATTCTTCTCCCCTTCCAATAACATCTTTATTATTTGCCGAAGTGCTATTAAAATACTGACAACAATTGACCTCAAGTTTTCATCAGTTTGGAGGATCTTGTATGTTTTCTTCTTTCCTTTTCCAAATATTGCCACCACTAACAGTACGCACAATGTTGATTCCTTCATAGGATCAACAACTTCGGCTAGTATTTGGGAAATGTTGAACAATTTTCCATTCATTTTACTTGTACATGGATGTAATTATTCTACATTATGCTTAGGAGAAGCTTCAGCTACAAGCATCACAAATAAACCCGTATCAATACCGACGAGTACCACTGGCGAGTGGGAGGAATATTCTAGTATGGTGCTTACGTTAAGAACGTCTATGTATCCCTGAGTCTGTACAGTGTTGATGTCAGTCCTCTTTGCAGGAAGTAGTTAGCATTTCAATTAAACGAGATATTTCAAGTTTCAAAGTGTTTCGAATACTTGATACTTCGATAACACGGCCACGACTGCGTTGAGAGTACTGTAATTCCTTTCTCGTTTACTTTTCTCGAGAAATTCATATAAACGTTGTTAGCTAATAATCGATATTTTCCAATGTTATATTAGTTATTTTAATAATTCACAGATATTACTGCCGTCAGCGCAATGTTACCGCAAGGAGCTGAGCATGTCAAAATCTAATTAATACGAGATTATTAAAAATCATACCAACCACACATAACATGGAAGAAAATATAATGCTTTTGTGTATCCTTATTTTAAGTGGATACAATTGTGTTCCATCAAATAGAAATTGTGTTTTGATGACCTTCGACATATTACTGTAAAGAAAATTGAAATCATACGTAGTTGTCAGTGGTAGTAAATGAAAAACAAAACTATCCACTATACGCATAGGTCATGAAACTTTATGGTAGACTTATATTACGCGTCGAGGATTATGAGAACTACTTCACAATAAATCAATACCGCACACTAAATTAAAAAAACTCTGAGAAGTGAATATTCTCATTAATTCATCCTTAAATGTTAAGTGTTGTGAGCAAGTAGTTTATTATCTATTTCACATTATTAGTGCATTCACTAGCCCAACTGTCAGAAATAAACTTTTTGTAAACAAGAATAACTCTTAAGAAAGTGATTAAGATTTTGATAACATTACATCCTAACGTGTCCATAAGGATACGGCATCTTTCCAAAATCACAAATGATAGAGAACATTAAACTAGTTGTTACGCCTCTCAAATGACATTAAAAAATAAAAAATTAATGATATTAAAAAAATTAATTCGAGCACTTCAGTAGAAATCTAGGATTATTTAGACTATTTTATTACTCAGCAAGTCATGCACACTATTCATCATATGTTGAAATACAATCTTCTTCAGAAAAAAAAACATTTTGTTTAATACAACAAATAAGTGAATACTTTTTAGTGTAAAAAATATAATGTAAAAAGGGGGTACATTTTCACAATATTTTATAAGTCGTGTATGTACCTCAAAATTGAAAGTGTTAGCAAGAAAAAGACGCTTAAACATAGGCTCATGTACCTGCATTGCAAATGAACAGAAGAAGTGCCAGCTGTAGCAATGCTAGAAAATAGATTATCATTCCTCATCTGCGAGACATTAATTAAACCCACCAAACCTTTTGCACTGAGGATACTGGTCGTACCATCCGCAAGGGATGATTTACATATAACATTCCATAATTTATTCCTCTACATTCTCTATAGACTGTCAATGCGCAGTCAGTAACCTCCCCAATGATCTGGAAAGACAGGAAGGACTCCGAAAGACTATCTTCATTTCGTAATATCCATTCCCGATCGTCATGGTAGGATAATATTCCAGTTTACGTAGAGTAAAGAATGGTGTGAAAACGAACATATGATTTCCGAGGGATCCTTTGATCGGCTGACTAACACAGGTTTCGGGCTCCTTGGAACAACCTCAAAAACACTGATATATTCCATTTCACGGTCATAGAAATATTTACGATTGGGAAGCAACTCTTCGTAATAAAAATCCATGGCACACACACATACGTAAATGCTACAATTGTTACGACTTATTTCGCACATTCGTCAGTCGCGATTCATTTGATTTTCAGTGTCATCATATTTAGATTTTCCTTCTCTTACAAATTTATTTTTTAGTTCTAGTCAAGTAATGCGAATTGATTGCTATTAATTTTCTTTATTTTCACAAAGTCGCCTGCGTACGTCTTCGCGCCATAAACCATGGAAATCGGTTCATTCGTTCAAAACTTCGCCACAAAATCAAAATTTGGCATATAAGAGAATAAAAATATATGTGAATACAACGTTCAAAGTGTGTTTCAGTAATATCCTCCTAATATAATCCCACAGATATCCATTTCGCTCGTCAATATTAAATGACATGCGCGCGCTTTCAAATTTCTATTGAATTTCATACGTTTCAGTCCGCATTCCGCGCCATTGTTCCCGTAAGTGCTATATAAAACCATTCATTGCAATTTTTAGAATGTCGTCTTTCATTTGAGACATCATTCACGAGAATTGGCTCCATAGTTTTGACGCTAGAGTCGTACTAGTATAACCCTGTAACTCCGAGGTCCTAAATAATCCACCCCCTCCCCCCAAAAAAAGGAGGGGGAGAAGCCCGCAGTGGAAAGTGCGAGAATTTTAGTATGTTGTTCTAGAAGGATTTTACTATCAATTAAAAAAGATTCCAGCTTTATGTTATTTTTTTCAGGGTAAGGTCTTTTTTTCTTAATTTTCTTGGGGTAGTCGTGGGTTAAGATATACTAAATTCACCTCCCTTAAACAGATAATATTATTTGAAATTAAAAGAGCATTAAAATATATGACACAAGAAAGGAAGAGAATTTGAAATATTTCTTAATTTTTTATACACAGAAATAACTCTTCTTCATAACTATCACGAAGTGTCACTATCTAGTTCTCTTGACTATGAGACAGCAAGTCAAATGCAGCTGTTTTTTTTTCTTTTTACTTTCTCATATTAGTGTATAAAAAGTATTGTAATCGTGAAAAAATTCGAAAGCGAGATTTCGACGGAAATATCCGTTTTGGCGATCCCTGATTCTGGAAAAGTAGTTTTTGGCATAACGTCCATCCGTCCGTCAGTCCGCAGCGATTCTGAGTAAACGGATGAATATATTAAATTCATATTTCGTATTTGCGGTAGAATTTACTTCTTGTCGATGCACGTGCTCTATGTTTTACTTTAAAACAAAGGGTACTTCACATGAAGGTGAAAGCTCCAACGATTTTGCTTAAATTTTATGTACGTAAAGTACTTTTAGTATGCATTACATCCGCATTAATGGTATTTCGCTTGTAATTTTGGTACAGACGCAGTAAAAAAAATTCTGTATACTGCACTTACACTTCAGTTTACTGTTTCAAGAAGCTTCAATAATATTTAGCAGTGTAAATGAACCAAGCAGACGTAGAATATGCTTTTCGTAAACTGAAATGAAAGATATGATAATGATAAAATACATAGGAGGACAGCAAACGCACAGCAGATTCGAAAATACATCAATTTCTGTACACAACAAAATTACATTTACATAACACTTTTACGATATTCATGACTGATATGTCGCTATATGTTTTGAAAAAATATTCTGAATATTTATTTAAATTTCAAATAAAATACAGTAATAAGTTCATCTAGCGATTTTGAGCATGAATAGAGCACTGGAAGACGACCAAAATATAAGAGGACCATGTCAGAAATGACCCTTTCACTATATAATTTTTTCTCACCCTATGCTGCAGGCGGTGAAACGAATATGATAAAGTATGTGCAATGGTTTGGCACCACTAGTTTTTACTTTCCGGGAATCGTACAGGGAGTTATAAGACTATTAGTAATGTGAAACTATAGTTCAAATACTACTAGTCAGTTCAATACACGGTTCTTCTTCGAAAAATCTTCTTACTCAGATTGTTATCTGGATTATCTAAACAGCGAGTTTGGATTAGTTTCGTATTAAACTAATGTGCACTATTTTACCTATCGTATAAAATGAAGTATCAAATGATCTGCGTCCTCAACTCGTTCATAATTAATGTTGAAACCGTCGTGTTGCATTTTTAGGGCGTAGTCTAATGGTCTACGTGTAGTAACTGATTGAATTCTTATTGTGGTGATTAGACACATAAGGTTTAGACAAGACAATATTTTCTTGGTTGTTTTTAACGCTTGTAAGTTTTACGGTACTGCAACATGGGTAAGAGTGTACACATTTTACAGTATTTATATCATGCCAGAATTATGTTTTAGATAAATTATGATTCAGGGCGTAAGACCTACTCTTCCACTAGAATGCATTTTAGAGAAAACGAGGGATATTGGAATATCGAATCTCCTGCACGGTCTTACGTTTGATAGACAAAAAATGAAGTTGTTCTCTGAACCATCTGGATTAAAAAATAAGCATAATTCGGAAAACATTTTAATTACTCCACCTTAAACGATGTCTCATGAATTTTATCGCATAAATTCAGGAAAATCAGTTTTCGATATTTAACCATTATACTTGATTCGTTTTTGTGGACATAAGTTAAAGAAAATCATCTACAAACTGAAAAATCATACTTTTATCCTAGAAAAAATTATCCTACTTATTTTATTATATGATAAGTTAGTCGTGGTACTTTATACCCAGCAACACAGATTAGAACTTTAACTTTGTAAAATGTATGAGAGTTATGTTTTTATGAAATCTTTTTTATTTCGAAAGTTAACGGAAACGAAAGATTTCAAAGGGACTAAATTAAAAATCCCTCCCAGGGGACCTTACCTCAACGAAGCACTGTCCACGCGAGAGGCGAAAGTTTGTGTGCTTTCAAAGCAGCAGAAAGCTATGCCGGTGGTAGCTATCTATGCAGGGATATCCAAGTCGGACTGGTCTCTGTGGGGGAGCCAGACAAAATGAGTCCCACAAAATGAGTCCCCTGTCTGTCCCACCACCAATCCTATCCTAGAAAACCAAGGGGTAGGGGGGATTCCCTGAGGCGTAGTGAAACCAACCCCCCTAGGGGAAGGAAATCCTGAAATAAAACTTGGTCCTCCAGAGAGGGTGTTGGAGTGGGGCCAACAACCCTATCGTTTAAAAACTAAGCTGTTCAGAACAAGAACAATACACAAGTCGGACCAATCAACGGAAACGACTTGGCAACTTAATAAGGACTGGAATTTGGCTACTTGAAATATCAGAAGGGTGAATGAGGATGGCAACTTTAAGAAATGAATTAGTATACTGAAAGAATATAAAAGAAGTACTGCAGCCATACAAGAGACCAAATGGAAAGGGAAGGAAATTTACGACAATGAAGATTACACAATATGTAAAAGTGGAGCAATAAACACCAGGGTTTTCGGTACAGCATTTATTATTCATAAAGATGTTAAAATATACCTGCTTAATTTCAATCCAGTGAATGAATGTGTCCAATAAGACTGAAAGGAAATATTTTTAATGCAAAAATTATCTTTGCTCACGCTCCAACCGAGGATAAGGATGATGACGTTGAAGCTTCTTTCCATGCAACATTGAACCAACTAATTGAGAGAACTAGAAGACATGACATTAAAATAATACTAGGGGATATGAGTGCTATAATTGGCAGAGGCAAAACATCATACTCACATGTAGGTAGAGATACCATCCATAACGAGACTATTAACAACGGAGACACTCATCACTCTCGCAACAACCAAGAATGTCAATACGTGGCACTCATTTCCCACATAAATCCATTCATAAATCTACATGGGTTACTCCAGATTACAAAATAGACCATGTACTAATAGATACAAGACACTAATCCGAGATAACTGATGTGAGGTTTACAGGGAAGTTGATTGTAATACAGATCACTTCATGGTAAGAGCAAAATATCATCGAAGGATCTCCTCGTTATCGGCATATAAAGGTCAAGCTAACCGTAGTTATGATGAGCATGGGATGCAGGACCTTCCCTCTATAAACGATTATAAGAATGATATGAAGTTTAATCTGCAAGAAAACAATGACAATCAATCAGGAAAGACTGTGGAGGAGGAATGGAAAAACATAAAAGACATAATAGACGAAGCTGCAAAAGGTAATTTTGGATTTCGGAAGAAAAAACCTAGAAACTACTGGTAAGATGATGATTGAAAAGAAACACCGAGGATTCGAAATGAAGCAAGACTTAAGAAGCTACGAAGGAATACCGGGCAGAATCACTTGGAGTAAAGTGAAGCACAAAGAGTGGCCAAAATATATGTAAACAGAAAAAGAAATCAACTGGAAATCACACAAGAATATTTCAACAGAAATAAATCTAGACAATTCTATGAAAACGTGAAGAAATTCGGAAAGGGGTACCAACCAAGGACAAATATAAGTAAATATGAAGATGGTAACATAATAAGTGATGAAGCAGGCATCCTGATGAGAGGTTTTTATATTCATCTGCTGAACAAACCATTATCAACCATATCCCCGGTCGATAAACAAAACCCATTTGGCCCTGCACAATAGATTAAAGAGCCGAACAGTCAAGAAGTATTTGATACTATACGGAAGCTGAAAAATAATAGAGCCCCAGGGGAAGACAGGATTACACAGAACTGATACGAAAAGGTGGATACACTCTATGGAGAGCAATATTTAAACCAATTTGGAAGGAAGAGACCAAGCCCAAGGATTGGCACAATGCCTTAATATGCCCCATATATAAAAAAGCAACACATTATTATGCCAAAATTATAGAGGCATATCCTTCCTTAATGTAACTTACAAGATCTTTAGTTCATTAATAGAAAAAAGACCAGAACCTTATGCAAAGGAATACACTGGTGAGTACCAATGTGGTTTCAGAAAAAAAAAGATCAACAACAGATCAAATATTCACACTTAGGCAAATTCTGGAACACATGTTAGAATTTAACTCTCCTGTTCATCAATTCTGTGGATTTTCAGCACGTCTATGAGAGCATTAATAGAAAATGCCTTCTGGGTATCATGGTGGATTTTGGAATACCCTCAAAATTAATTAAAAAATGACTCTTTCGAATACTAAAAGTAAAGTTAAAATTCAAAAGAAATATTCACAAGACTTCACAACAACCAATGGCTTGAGACAAAATGATGGCTTAGTTTTCAAGTTCCTCGTAAAAGTAATTTACCATTGTAGGCCGTGAAAAATATGCTCAACATTTCTGTCACAACTTGGGAATAGTCCCCTATAAGTCCCCATTATCCTTCAGGGCTCCAAAAAGATAAGTTCCAGCACTGATAGTGCAGTACAATTTTGTGTAATGCAGCTTTAAGGCATGGCAAAGTGAAGTGCCTACTTGACATTAAATAAGTAAATAAATTTTATTGTCAAAAAACAGTACAAACTGCGTATGACCACGTGGAGGGAAAAAAAACTAATTTACTCTCCGGAAGCAAGCAAGGGACCATCCCATCAATTCCGATCAAGGGCCCTAAGGCAGAGGCGGATTCAAAAAATTCAGCAAAAATTCCTAGATAAGATAAAAAGTTAGCTGCGAGTTATAATACTAATAGAATGTCAATATGTTTGTAATTTTAAGCAAAAAATTACATGTAAGTTATTATCGAACTATAGATTATTCTGAGTATAGTGCTTAAAAATTGAAATAACACTAAATTCACGATTTATTGTTACAATAGACCCGCCCCTAGACAAAGCCTAGAGAACCTGTATGATAAATCCGCCTCTACCCGAAGGAAAACCGGAGAAAAACCCGGGCCATTAAATATATGTGCTTTCAATTAACATTCGTAATTCACTGTATTTTAACAAAAACCATGGAATAAAAATCCTCTTTACAGTAATTTACTAATAATGAAGAATGTAAGAAATTTCTAATCAAGAATATGCTCACATTTATTTCATTAGGTAACTTCATGTTAAAATAGTGAATATAAATTGTGAAACAATGGATACAAATGTACAAAATTAAGTCAAAAATAAGAATTACTCACTATATATTACCAAAACATTTTCTTGGATTCTGAAATGAAGAATGTATGTGTCTCATTTTTGTAAACAGACTCTTTAAATTGAACAAATTCTTTGAAAGCATAAAACTAGAAACTTATGAGGAAAGTTCATGATTCAATAAAAAAAGGAGAAAACAATTTTCATAGGAGGGAACAACCAATCTTCTAATTTCTTAAATGTAGTTTACCATGAAGTTGGCTCAGATGAATCGTTGCTCAATGGAGCTAATTGGTCTGAATGTAATAATTTTAAGATTTTTCTTAGTAATCTTTGAATTAAATAAACACATTTTTGCCTTAATTGTCTCTAAACTATGTTTTGTGCCTTTTATGGATTAAATCAAGATAGTTTTGAGACTTGTCCCAAAACAAAAATTTAATATCATACTCCAATTTATACACAGCAAGTTCTACAGTAGTTCCCTCAAGTTTTTAGACATCTCTTTAGAAATAAGACTTCATATTTAAAAGAACTTTTGTCCGTTTNTCCGTTTGTTAAAAAAAAACATTATTTACACCCAATCCTCTCTTCTTATTTAAAATTAAATATTTTCCATTTCTCACAGTTATTTTGCAACAGTTCTGTTTGTTTCTATTATTTTAAAGGATTTCTAATTTTCTCTTCATTTGTTCATTTGAATAATAAAAAAAAATATTTTTTCAATTTTCCCAGAAGATATTTTGTCCTTTTCCGCAATGTCTCTAATAATTTCTGATCTAATTAATTAACATTAAAACAATATTTTTGAACTGTTTATAATGCATTGATCTCTGATACTTAAATGACTACCAACTAAATTCTTTTGTAATTTTTTTCTGTTTAATATTTGTTAATTAGCTAAAGAATAAAAGGAAATAAGGTTTATTTTCTTCAAATGACCAATGTTCTTCTCAAAAAGTTAACTTTTTTTATCGATCCCCAATTGAGGATTGTGGTGGGTTCCGTTAATAGAAATGAAATAAATGTAAGAAAATGTTTATTTCATTTATATGAATGACATATAATAATAATAATACTATTTTTATTTATGCCATTCATTCAATGTGGAGACCAACATTACATTTGCCACATTGTTTTCTGGCATTTCTTTTACATCCTCTTGGATCTTTCCTCATGGCATCAAGAACACGGTTCGTTGCCAATCTCTGCAAACAAATCCTACCTGAACATTTTGGAACTGAAACTGGTAATATCTGACTCAATTACACAAGAAATTCTAAGAGTAGAATGGGGTCATTTACTGTTCAAGAGAGTACATGAACATTGACAACTACCGTATCCAAAAGGTTTGTAAAAATTGGAAAATACCATTTTTTGTCTTGAACTTTTACAATGTATTTATTAATTTTCCAGTCCACTTTGTCCATATCTCCCATTAATTTATTGTATTGTACGATGAATAGGGGCTGAGAAATTTCCATTTCATTTCTTTGTCCTAAACCATCTATTCACTCTCTAGGTCTCAAATGACCTTGACATTGGCGAGCCCTAAAGCCCCAAGAAAAAAAAATTTACTCTCTGCATTGGTTATACACTGTTCACAAGATCAAAACTATCAAAGTAGAAAGTGTGATTTGATGGATTCTCTGCAACTGATACTTTTGCCAGAACAACTGTAGAACCTAATCCATAAGCACCGATTTCCCTCTCTCTTAGTCCCTAATTCAATTCAGTACAAAAACAAAATCCAGTTTCTGGACAACATACTGACCATTGTTTGAAGCCAAAGCACATTGGCTTTCCCGTTATAAATTGTTTTAAATAACGATGTCCATAATACCATCCCATCTGCTCATCAACACTCAGATTCTTCAAGATGACACCAAATTTTAAAAGCTCTTTATTTACCATCTCGTTAATGATTGTATTTCAAAAGATTTGTCCCATGTAGTTTCAATTACCAAGTCACTGTTGTCGTTTAAGTGTACACTTCTCTTTTTCAGCATATCTGTTCCTTGTGAAGCATTTTCTAACATGCTCCTGCAGACTTCAAGCCAAGAAACTTCCGGAGGCAGTCTGCAGAAAAAGTAAAATTATGTCGTTATTTTGAGCAGCATATACAACACTATGTATTCTACTCTTTTGCAATCAAAAATTTCAACATGAGATTTTCCTTGAAGCTATTGAACCATATTTTTCTCTTGTACACTGAATCATGAGATCAAAACAGTTTTCAAAAATCTGATCTTACACTCCACAAATCTAAGAAAACCTCAGTTCTCTTTGTAGTTGGGATTTGAGATGTTTCAGAAGAATCTAAACATGAAGTACTTTGATCATCAAAATCAGAAGTCAATGAAGCAGGTATTAATCCAGAATGAATTTCTACCACACCTGGCACATATTGGACTGCTATCTGCTAATACATCTTCATCTATGTCTTCTTCATGAGTAACAAGTCCTACATTGGCCAGAGGAATCTTGATGTCTGCATTAGCATCCAAGCCATCACCCTCAAAGAAATTAGGATCATTTACAATGTCCTCTAATTCAGAGAGTGAAAAATATCGCCTGGTGGCCATTGCTTCAAAAGAAAAGTGAGTTCTAGTTCCATTAGTAAAAATCAACATGTTATCAGCCACAATCCCCAAATGAGAATCTGTTCAAAAAATTACTTTAAGAAATTTGTACTAACAATTAGGCAGTGAATATAAATATTACCCACCTCAAAGAATATGGCAAATTCCGTGTTAAGTTACAAATATGGCAAAACAGTGACTGCAAAGAAAACAAAATTTGAATATGACTGATAATTGTGTCACTCGTAATCTACTCAAGTTTCAAACTCTTTCTGATGCAATGCAAATAAAACACTCAATGTGAAACATTGTCAGTCAGATGTATTAATGTCTATTTCAATAATGGTAAAGCATCAACCACCGCACTTAATAACAGTTTAATTTGAAATATGAATGTAAAAACCATTAGGTCCCCAAAGGGAGATTGTGGTAAGAAATGGATTAATAACAGGTTTTTCCTTGTCTTACTGCAATTATGAAAGTTGTTGATTTTATGACTCTTTTCATGAATTTTTGTGTCACATTATTTTATACTTCTGACAAAAAGGTGAAGACATGTGAAAATGTAATTTAATTTAATCTATTATATTACACAGACATTAACTTGTTTTATACATTTGTGCATGAGGTATTGATGAATAATTAACATTTGACTGTAGCAATGTACTGGGGAACACTGACAGAGTAGAGAGCACACAGTAAAGATGTAAAATTCCTCATAAATCATCACTAGTATCACTACCATCTCTTAGGGAGCTCGTGTTTAATTTGCGATTAATCAAAGGCCTCTTCCTGCAATGGAAACCAAGAGTGATTTAAAAGAGGTCTATTTCTTATAGAAGGGAATAAATAACTTAGAATGACTTTTGAGTGATGTCCTTTTTTTAACAAAAAGTTTTTCTTACACAATGGCTGGTGAACATAATGCATACTTCTTTATTCATTTCAGTTGTGTTGGTGAAGTTGAGAGAGTCTAGTAACTGAAAGGGTATAATTAAGCAAGTATGTCTCAACATATACCTAACTATCATAAATACAAAAAACTGTAAAGTGAACATATTTATTTGGCATAACAAATAACTTCAAGCATCTTAAATGTATATTTTATATTATTACCAATTCTATTCTCATTCCTATTCAGGAAGTTTGAAAACCGTGTATAGAAAGTCTCCAAAACATGACACTGTACCATAAATGAACTTAAATATTTGCTAAATGAATGCAACAGCAAAACTAAGGATCAACTTCATGCACAAAAACTTAGCATATGCAGCACACTTTCTCTAATACAGGACTTAGATCATCAACATGACAATTCCTTTGAGAAAATTTTCATTTAGACTTCAAAAATTTCAGTTCATTGTATTAGAGTGTACATGGCCATGAATATTTGCTAAGTTCAAAACTAGAGAGCTGCAAAACTCCAAAACAGCATGTCTTCATCTCACAAGTATTAACTCTCAATCTGAAATTGGTGGCTCATCACAAAACTCAGAATACTGGCTAAATAGTTAAAACAACTTTTCAAACTGGATGTACCATTTTTGTTGAAATTTATTTGGCCATTCTCCTGTAATTAAGTTGTAGAACAATTCAATAAAAATGAGCAATTCCCATTGCAAAAGATGTCATGCAAAGAAGATGTGGATGTACCATTTTCAAATTTTAGGCCTTTCTGAAAAAGGAGCTTATGTTGAGGGCATGGTAGCAACAAGATTAGAAGGAATTTTCCCTAGTCTAAGATCATCATTCACTAAGAAAATGATGGTGAAATATTTAACCCAATCACCATGAGTATTGTCTAACTTAACAACACGGCCCTCTTTAGAACGGATTGAAATGTACCACTTGACAACAATGCTCACTGGGTTCGTAAGAGGTCTGCTTTGGAATATACAAAGAATAAGAATCCCACTTCAGAGTAAGAACATGCAATGCATCATTTTGTATTTTGAGTATGAAATAAACTTATCATCTCCTTGTTTTACCTCATTAATAATGAAAAACCCTTCACGAGCATAGTAGATGGATGAAGGTCTTGGAATAGAAAATAGACATCAGGGCAACATGATCAATATTTTTAAATGCCCTATTCATTACAACTTCAGCCTTAAAATAATGCTATAGATCTATATGGAAAAGAGAAACAAATAATTTAAAAACATGTACAGGCCCCTCCGTTGCTATGATGTCAGCATGCTCACTCAACACCAAGTCATTCTGGGTTCAATTCCTGGTAGGGCAAGAAAAATTTGTAGCTTTACATTTCTATGTCTCAGTTCATGTACATGTGATGTTTGAAAAGTTCACCCTCTGTGGCTAACAACCGCAGTTGTAATATTCGAATACAGCTATCTAGATTCTATCGAGACAGTTGTAATACTCGGATACAGCTATCTAGATTCTATCTGGATGCTGTTCTCCCAAAAATTCACAATGTGTCTAGTAAGTAAACTCACACAGAACTGAGCCTTACTAACACTCATTACAATGGTCCTTAGTTGGCTGATAGGAAAATACATACAAAAACATGTATGACACAAATACTTAAATACATTTGTAATGTTCAAATGAAATACCAATAACAACAAAATAATTGCTTCATATGTACATCGTGCAAGGTGTTTCGAGTACAAAAATGTTTTTTTTCTTATAGTAATGTAGTTAGTAATATAATTTAGAAATATTATGTAATTTTTAATCATTTTTGGACAATGAATTCTGTAAATTATTTTAAACAAGTTGCAAAAATGATAACACAACAATCAGTTAAGTTTTTCTAATGAGCAAAGCACCACGAGTGAATCACTCAGTCCTGAACCACGCCAAGGTGATGACATGTGACCAGGAAGGGTGCGGCTCATGAGGAAAAACAGGTGATGTAACTAGGTGAGTGTTTGTCAGTCATATGTATTCATAAAATGCAAAACTAAATAATTCATTTGAACATGTTGTAAGGTCCACAAAACATGTAATCTGGATGAAGGCCAAAACAAAGATAACTGAAATGTTGGCATATTGAAACAATATAAGTTGTTATTATTACTAAAGCAACCTTTCTTAACCCATACTTCAAGATTCATAATACATTTGAGCAACAGAAACCTTTTTATCTCATAATTCTTGTAAACTTATACACAAAGGCACAAATCTTCCATTAATTACTTAATTGAGTCTTGGAAAGTCAAGTCTTACTAATGTGGCAGTTGGATTCACTTGTTCTACATGTTGCCAAAACTCTTGTATAAAATCTTTCATAACAAGTCAGGTAAAGATACTATAGCTATATCCAGCTACAAAAATGATTTGGAAGGAACAGTTCAATATTCAGTATTAAATATTTAATGCAAGGCAATGCCTGCATTTGTTTTCAATATGAGTATGTTGGTACAAGAAATAAATGTGTAGATCAAGTTGAGATGATAGAGACAAAGTTGAAATAGAAAATACTGGCATTATTTTACCTTTATGAATCACAATAAAAATAAGAAATAAGACTAAATACTTAAAATCTATCATTCTGTTTAACAAAATCGTCAAAGATTTCTCAACATCACCATTGTCAAAGGCAACATCCAGGCACAAGAAACAATCTAATGCAATCTTACATGGCTGCTGTTTCGGTAGAAACATAATCAGATGTATTCAAAAAGGGACTCGCATCAATATCAATGAATGCTGTTCCAACCTCTTCATCAAAAACAGTTCCCCCTATTGCCTGACAGAATCCATTGCAAGTTAAAATCAACTAACATACAAAGACCTGCTCACACTTCGCAACACACAGTGCTCAGCAACATCTTAACACAGTATGTTAATTTCTGAATAACATTTCCAAAATCACATTCACAAAATACAACTAGATTTTCTTTAAAGTACACCATCTGGTCCTGAAAATGCACCTGCTTAACACTATATGTAAAAATAGGTTATATTTAATTATGCCACGATTTAATAACCCTTCACTTCGCCCTCATAGTTATCAGCGTTAGAGACTGAATCATTGATAAAATGTTTTATACAACACAATACTTTGAATATGTCCACTTTCTACGAGTATGTTCCGTATCCACTTTATTTTAAACGCAGGATTACAAGGAATTCTCATCAATGGGACATAACCTTCACCTACTTTCGACTTGCACCACGACACACAGCATTAGTTCTGCTATTTTCCTGGAAATATGTAAATAAAACTTGTAGATTATTATAATATTATACCTTGGAGGATAATAATGCATTCGTATTATACTATCATTTCCTGGAAGGTTACTTTACATGAATGTACTACAAACATGTACTACTGAAACTATGCACATGAATTTCGAACTATGTGTAGATATCAAAATTATGCAGACAAACAACGCAAAAATGTTCCCCTAACAAGAAGTCAACACACAACTATAAACAGGGTGACAGGTACGCCAACCAAGCTCACGTGAAATCACACAGGTTCAAGAGTACTATAGCCCACATGCCTCGGTACCACTAAATAGTATGTCGTGAGAGTACAGAGTACGTCTACCCCTAAACCACACACTACTACAGGAATAGCATTGAATTTGTATTCTTAACTTAATGGTAAACTAATTGTAAATATGTAAACTAATTGTCATAGACGTACACTCTGTTCTATTTCAATTAGTTGGTAGAACTGCATAGAGGAGAGGAGAATCGTATGCTGAGGTTGGCAACAGTAGATAACCACACATCACGTGATCTTGTACCGGTACCAGTACTCCTTTTACAATGTACTATTACCGGAAAAGTTATTTTTATTTATTATGAGACGAAGCTGAATAGTACTTTTATTAGTGAATTTCAACTACAGTTGCAAGGTTTGAATTGTCATTCCTGGGTCGGTAGATCATTTGATTCGTTCATGTGGTGTGACCCGTTTCTTTATTGGAGTTGTGTTCGAGCGTTGATAGAACTGTGAGAGTAGAAAACTTTGCCCCCATGTATCATTTTTGTAGTAAAAGTTTACTTTGTAATTTTTCATTTCCAAATACGTGATATTCAGTTCTCAAATTTATTTTACTATTTTGCCCCCTTGATTCAGAAGAAAGGTGTTAGTGCAATCATTAGGTCAGCGTTTGGTTATGCACTCCAAGTTTTAAAGAAAAGTTACCACATTTATGGACGGATATTAATCTGTAAGAAAAATAATTGTTCGTTTTCCATTAAACCTGCAAATATCGCATATCAGGGATTACACATGATTTGGAAATGTTGAAATTGATACTCTCGTAGGTTTACATTTGAAAATTCGTCGCTTGAATAATTGCGGCACAAATATTGACAAAGAATAATGAAAATAGGTAGCTCAAGATATCTTTCATGTGGTAGCTAAATTAAATTTATTTTATCTGTGTGATCTGCTTGCATCACATGTCATTTGCATCATCAATGTTTTCAAGGTAGTGTGGATTAACTTTTAATGAATGAAAGTTAAGTTTGATGCCAATGAAGAAAAGTATGTGTAGAAAGTACATTGGAGAAACCTCTTATTAGTTGTAAAAGGGTTCTGGAAGTTGGCTATGATGAAGAAATGTATAATTGAGATATTTCTAATTCTCCATTTTAAAGATGATACGTTTTTTTTGTGATATCCATTTTATTAGATATTTTCCTAATTTTTTATTTAATTATATGCCTTGATAAAATCAATGCAGAACAATCAAACAGTATGAATGATTTTCTTCATAGTTTTTTGCATATGATGAGCAATGTACACATTTGGTTGTGGTAACATGTAAAATAGAACATGGCAGATCAGTCTGTCTTTTGATACTAGGATTCTTTCCCTGAATATCTTGTCAAAGGGCATGCTTATTACACCTAACTGAATGCTTAGTCATCAGCTGCTATAGTTCATTGTTTTTCTATAATTCTACAACACTCCTTGGAACTAAGTAAAGATATTAAGTGAACAAATACTATTTCAGTTTTAATCTAGGAATGTTAATATCAATTTAACCACTCCTTTGCTTATCAGTTATCATAATTAATGATATGGATTAGGTGAAGGAAGAGAATTGTTAAGCTATTAGTTGGTTTATCAATTTTCCCAAACTCTTTATGTAATGCTTTTGATTAGTTATTCCCATTTATTTGTTTACCCTTTTTTGTATATTTGATTCTGGTGGATTTTGTTGCAGTATATGAAGAAAAATGTGCCACTTATGATAAATCCTTATTTTTCACTAAACCACCATTCTGAGTGTGACAAAACTTCTTCCTCATTCATATGCAGTTTATCAGTGTTGAATTTCCCATCTTCATGTTGAAGCTTGCCAAAAAGAATTTATAAAGTTCATCATTCTTTTATGAAGTTCATGGTGAAACTCTTTTTTTCCTTTTCTACACTAGATTATATTTTTGGTATTTTGTTTCAAATCATACCATTGTAATCATTACTTAAGTCATATTCCAGGCAAAGAGGGCATTTTCATTTATATTCTGTAATATATTTCCCACTAATTTCTTAATAATATCTCTTAGCCATGCCATTGTATTTACGTAAATTATTACTAAACCACCTGAAAATTGAAGACTGAAATACTTTGTACCATAAACTTCGAAGAAGTAATTTTTTAGAGATAATTTTAAGATTTATCATGCTAATGATGTGTGGGTTACTAGGGAAGTAATACTGTCTTAAAAGCTTTATTGAACCCATAGATCAATACAATGATATAGGGTAAGTTATAATGCTAACGATAATAAAAATAAATTATATATGATAACAATATAATATTGGATACATTTTACTGAAGCAATACTAAATAATCTTCTATTACTAAATAATCCACTTTACCACATAAAAAAATAACTCCACATGACATCAGGAAAAAACATAAAATATAAGAAGTTTTGTATTTTAGGTGCATTGTTCTAACAACAATTTATGATGAAGGGTTGATGGTAGGTCATACTAATTACAAATATGTGTTAAATACAATTTATTTTAAGTTAAGTACACAGTAAAGGAGAGAGTGGGTGCTTAGTAAGTGGAGCTTAGAGTTAATGACTCTTTTGGGTTCAAATCCCATCGTGATCATAATTCCTTAACATCAGCACTTGCTCCCAGACAATTGACATACTAACAAATGAATATCAAGTTTATTCAGTCCTTCTAAGCAGCAAGAGGTTGATACCGGTCAACTCCTTGAGGGTTATTATGAAGATGATAAATATGTGTTTATGATGGGAACTTACAAATGTATACGTGTAATAAATAATAATAATAAATTTATTGTCAAAAAACAGTACAAACTGCGTATGACCACGTGGAGGGAAAAAAACTAATTTACTCTCCGGAAGTAAGCAAGGGACCATCCCATCAATTCCGATCAAGGGCCCTAAGGCAGAGGCGGATTCAAAAAATTCAGCAAAAATTCCTAGATAAGATAAAAAGTTAGCTGCGAGTTATAATACTAATAGAATGTCAATATGTTTAAATGTGTGCATAATGCACTTCTTATAATTATATTTTTCTGTTAGGTAAGGAATTGTAAGAATTGTGGCATTTTTGAGGTTGATAGGGTCTGTTGGTGAGAACCCTGATTGGACCTTTAAAGATCAAAACCATATGATATCACATTGATGGCTAGATTGTAAATCTGAAATCATTATTGCACTTAATCAAACTATGAAATGCAAAGTCAGCCATGGCTGATGTTCTTGGACACTTATTTCCTGAGCTTCATAGATGTAGCTCTCATTTCAACATTTCTTGTTTTCTATTTAAATATAAAATATGGAAACATAAAATATAATACCCACAGGTGATTTTGAGGGAGATGTAATACAATCATTGAATCTTTTTGTAATTACCAACATTCAAAAGCATTTTTGTTGAACAATATTTTCTAATAACTGATGGAAGAATTTAAATTGATTGATTACATATCCTGAATTATTTCCAGATCACCTTCCCTCTTGACTCCAAGAAAGGATTCTCCTTTGACTCGCTAGAAGGAAGAAGGTCAAATTTTAAGTCTTATTAAAGGAGATGTTATCTAAGCTACAACTCAAGACAATGGAGGAAAAAGGAGATATAAATGAAAAAGTAATGGATTCAAAAAGCTGTAATCCAAGTTCTCATCAAGTAGAGTCTCCACAGAAAAAAAATTCTGCCATGCCTGAGACTTCTGCCATGTCTTCTCAGCAAAATCAAATAGTGCCTCCCAAAAGTTTTCTGCAACTCACTCTACAAGTGCAGATTCCTGCAGAAGAGATCCAATCAATAATAAAGTCAAAGAAGCAGCCTGTAATTATAGCACCAATTGATCTTTCCATTGTCCAGGTGAAAGAAGGAAAATTAATTTTAGTTAGTAAACCAAAACCAGAAAGTCCACAAACACTGCAAGTTGTTGAAGCAGAGAGCCAGGATGTTCATGCTGGTAGTTCATCAGATAAAAACATGTTGAATGATCCTCGTGAGGGTGAAATTCCTGAAGGAAGAGTTGAAATTTCATTTAATCAAGACACCAACGGGAATAGTCGGCTGTTTACTCCATCTTTTCCATCTCGCTACCAAACTCAAGAAACTACACCAAAAGCTGGCCAAAGAAAAGTAGTTCATGCACTCATAATAAAAAATAAAGCAACAGGAGATAGAATGATTAACTGTGCTTCCCAGGATCAGAGTGGACAGATTATTGTGCCAGTTGTAACCCAAAACAGCAGCGTTGGAACCACAGTCACGTCTGTTGAACCAACAAAACGAGAGATAAGGTTAATGAAAAAAAGGAAAGCATCAAGGGCAAGTCGGTTGAGGAGGAAAGAATATGTGAAATGTTTAGAAGAGAGAGTGGTATTTATGGAAAATGTATATCAACATGGTTTAGAGGAATTAAGAGTCCTGAAAGAAAAGTACGCCACAAAGAAGTGACGATGTAATTTTTGTTTTTGTAATAATTCAAGTTTTTGGTAATCAGTGTCAAATCAAATTATGTTAATCTGAATTAAGTATTCTCCACAGTGCCAGCACCATAAATTTTGCACCAAAGCAGAGAACCATCCCTATCAATAACAGTCCTGGATGACTAAAAAAAGGTGTGAAAGTGTTCATAGATGTAGCCAGCAGGGAAGTCATCGGACCCCAAATACAGAGAACCATGCAAATATATAAACTTAATATCATTTTTAAAATGCCTCGACTTAATAGTGAACATGTTGAACAGAAGAAAATATAGTCTCAAAATAGTTTGTTTTTTCCCAGTTAGCAAATAATTAGAAAACAATGGTTGTTTTTTTTTGTTTCTCAAGGTAAAAAAATAAATAAATAAATTTTGCAAACAAATATAATATGTTACTGCTGGGGAAAACTGGATGATCTTAAATTTTGCCTTAGTCCAGACACTATTGAAAAGGATTACATTGCAATTCATTCAATTGGCATTTCTGATAAAGTGTAAGGGAAGTTGTAAATTTTAATTGTAAGATATAGTTTCTTTACTATTTATGTAATGTGAACAAGATCTCTTCCTTCAGAATATTTGACATTATCATGCTCACAATGTCATACCAACAATGTGAGGTCCACAACAACCTGCTAATGTCACCAGACTACCCAAGGTTTCATCATTCTTTATTTGACAATGTCACATACTCTGTGGAAAGAGCACACACATATGACATGACAATTGAAGAATAGATATTTGACACCAATTTTTCTGGAAAAGTTTGTATGCAGCAAAAACAAAGAAATACCTAGAGTTATAAAACTACTTCTTATAATTGCTCATGAGTCAAGGTTTGTAAATTGAACTAGTACTAATTTCAAGGAATTGCATTTCATCACAATGTACCCGAGAGGAAACAAATTGTTCTCTACTAAGCCAAAATTAAAGCAGTATTACAGTCTGTCATTTTTTCAAAAGTGTTTTTTAACATGCACTATATCATTAATAAATGTTATTATAACATAACATTGTTAACCTATTTTGACCGGAAACTTCATTATACAGAGGTCGGGTCGGATTTTACCCAACCGTACCTTCCAACTCCATTTCATTCCTCTGAACCGATTGAGGGGTGGGCGCATTATTGGCTGTTGCACATTAAAAAAGAAAACTATGTTGGGAATTACCCCGTCATACATTACAATATGAAAACTTTTTATTAAAATACTAAATATTAAAAATGCGTTTTGAAAATAGAGAAATAATTTTACCGCAACAAATATTGGTACGGATATAAAAGAAATTGTTGTCCAAATCTACTCTTAAATGTACTCTTAAAAGTACGTAATTTAAATTAGAAATCATTTTTGTGTTATTTTTATTTGAGAAACTTGAATAAGAGCGCTGTTGCCCTTTGAGAAATGCGCACCCGCTCGAAGAACGCGCCATGTTCTGCAGTATGTTTTTTTCCTCGCGAGATGGCAATGCTGTCAATTTCGTGCGACATCTAACGGACGAACTTTAAACTATGGCGCGCGAAAGGCGATCCAGCAGCAAACAATTCCGAACGGTACGGAACCGTCCAGAATTCCGTGCATGCGCACTTAGGAAATCCCGGGAGATTTCCGAACTTTTCGGAATTGGCTGCTGGAACAAACCTTATGAAGCACAAACATGGTCGACCCACTGTTATTGCCCTATGATCAGAGATGGCGCTCGCAACGCGCCATCAGCACATCGTCAGAAAAACGTTTGTTTCACGTTTTTAGGTTAGCGTCTCCCCTCACTGGCGTACAAACGTTTATACAACGTTGAAATCGCGTTCGGCTTCACTCGGTGCAGCCCAGCAGTAGAGGAAACAAAGATAACGGTGGTTCGGCAAAACTCGGATGCTTCGGTCGATTTCGGGCACGGGTCACGTGTTGGCGTTCAAACCGGCGTCGTGTCTTCTCTTCCACATCGCTCATGTACTATACGTTACCGTCCTTTGGTGTTCTTCGTGGAGGTTTGGAAACATAGTAATCTCAGGTAAGTGTATTAAATCTGACATAACCTTGATATTTCGAGGTATACTTTGCCTCAACATTGATTAGTTGCAATAAACTTAATGGATATTTGTTGTAAATATGTTTCATACCTATGATCTCTTGTATTCTAGTTTGTATCGTGTATTCTAGTTAGTTCCTACTTGTATTCTAATTTGTACCTTCTTGTATTCTAGTTAGACACCTAATGATCTGATTTCTGAGTTAAAGAACTGCAGTGTTTGTTTTGGATTTCAGTTTATCCACTCAGAAATGAACTTGGCTTTGTTGCAGACGTAAGTCACTATTATTGATATGCCAGGTAAGATAAGAGATAGCTAGGTTTTAAATATTGAGCTTAAGTTATAGTGGGGTTGTTCTTTTCTCCTATCGTAACAAAGTTGGTCAGTGATTATGGCTGTTTGATTGAACTGCATACTTTAGTTGGGCATGGAAAATGCAAATCATACCACTAAACTCTAACTAAAAGATCGAACTGTGCAACATGGTCAAAGAGCGTTAACTGTGTGATCCAGTTACTGCGCAAAAATCAAAATTAAAATTTCAGTAGAAAAGTCCAAAGGTATGTGGTTTGGCTTGTCAAAAGAAAACAGGAGGAATCCAATCATGAAACTCTATGGAGAAAGAGTGAAGATTAAACAAAATATTAAATTCTTGGGAGTAGTCATAGGTGAGAAACTTCACTTTTTGAAAGGATGACAAGAAGTGTGCAAAGATTGTGCTTATTGAAAATGAGTGGTTGCTATAGCACAGTGTCCACAGATGCACTAGAAGTCGTGAACGTTTATGGACAATATATTTGCATACACAGAAGATGAAGTACAGAAGATTATTTTAAAAAAGAAGGGGAAAATATATGTAAATGGAAAGGTGCTAGAAGAGACGAATGGAAGAAAAGAATTAACGAAGGAGTTGTTAGTTAGCTGGAAAACGCGATGGGACAAAACTAGTAAAGGAAGAAGGATTTACGAATATATAAGTAATGTACGATACCGAGACAAGAATAGAATATGATTTATGCCAAGTCCGTATCTGATGGAATTTATTACTGGACATGGCAATTTCAACACCTATTTATATAGAATCGGAAAAGAAAGGAATGGGATGTGTATTTGTGGACAACGAGATGAGACAAAAAAACACAAACTATGGGATTGTACACTGTATGAACTGAAAAAAGGGAGGTTTTTGGGTGAGCTGCGGAAGATACAAATAAATAATTTAAGAGAAAAATACAAGTTATTGAAGCACAAACATGTTTATGTGTTATTCGAACAGTATGTGCAGGAGATAGGAATGTTACGAAACATATTTCAGACAAGTGGGTGACTGATAGTACGGTAGAGAAAGTAGAAATACATAACCACGTGTACCCCGGAATGACATTGTTGAAGACGGTGTAAAATAAATTGTGATATAATACTGGAGTTTTGTACAATAGTGTACCAAATAAGATAAGATTTAAATAAATTGAAATTGTGCAACATGAGTGCACCTCACAACAAATCTGTTGGCAGAAGGTAGTTGAGAAGGAAAGCAACGGCTGAAACTAATGAACTGATAAAAAATATTCATAAGTGATTTTCGAATGGATTTCGAGATAGAATTGGAAACATAAATGGTTATTTCCGATAGCAGTTGCTATTCAAATGATGATAAAGTTAGTTACAGTGGAGGGGTTGAGTCAATTGTGCTTGGACACTGTTCTAGTGAGCTAAATGAATTTAATGCTACTAATGAAAATTTATCTAAACTATATATGGAACAGTGAAGGCAATGATTGTTCGACATTTTTCAAGAGATTTGTTAGGAAGGGTTGGGGATGAGCGTTCCACTTCAAATTATGAAAGTGATCACATGATTAGGGTTACCTCTATCCCAGAGAAACTTAGACCATGGAACTTGAAACATATCATTACTCAAGTAGCGTGCTAGGAACTGTTAGGGATACGAGACCTATTATTCCAAACTTGCCCTGTGATCCTCGGACTCTGAATGACACCCCCAAGATAGACTCCAGTTAATTCTCTCAAGAATGGTACCTGTTTCGAAATGCACCTACAGGTACTGTATCAAGCTCACCTGGACTTGGCAGGCGCCTCTTGCTTACAGGTGTGACATGCGCTTGCGCAGGAATATATACGCGAGCCGTTCAAAAGGTTTGTTGGCTACCAAAGGAATAACAAACTACTGTAAATACAATCTCCCCAGGACTAAACAAATTGACATTTATGAAATAGTTAAAAAATCTCAGGAGGCAGGAGGACTTCTGAGTAAAATACAATCACTCGAAGTAATTGCCATTTAGTAATTCTGTGTAATAAAAATTCCCTTAACATAGGGCAATTAAAGCAATCTCAAAATCCTTTAACTTCGAGCCAATAGCATATGTAGGTTAGTGTATACCGGAAAGAAAGAATTCTTTACCTTCCTTCATGCTCCCGCAAATGCACATTTTGCCGATGCGAAAGAATCAAGGCCTTACGGTCGTGGTAAACGCATTATCAGTGCGTAAATTTTTAATTATATTCCGACAATCTCAACGTCCTATCTTCTTCCCGAAAAGTACTTGACTCACAATTCTAACCACCTATGTTCTCGTCGGTTCTCGAACTCAGGACTTCGAACCCCGGCCGTCGGCCCATGTTATGTTTCGAAATGCACCTACAGGTACTGTATCAAGCTCACCTGGACTTGGCAGGCGCCTCTTACTTACAGGTGTGACATGCGCTTGCGCAGTTCGTCAGAATTGACGTTCCCGCCTTGAAGATATACTAATTATTTTGCAGTAACCTGTCGGCTCTCGACGGAGACGGCGGTCTGACCTGAGCAGACGCTTACCCCCTCTCCTGAAGGGTAGTTCAAACTTACGCCGCCAGGGCGCACCATTGACCGGCTAAGTTATTTTGCAATAGCGCCGAAATTCTCCGCGTGAGTACGCTTCTGTGGGTCGCTTGATTGTCAAATAATACGACGTTCATCTGTTTCATTTTTTATGGTATAATTTTAAGACTGCTTTTGTGCGATCACGCAACGAAGGAGAAAGGATTCGTATTGTATCGTCTATTATTGTTTTATGCTCATTTTTTCATATTGAAACATTTATTCTTCATTCGCATTCTCTATAATGTGAATTATTCTTAATTGAACATATTATTGGCTAAGCAATTGAATTTCTTCACGACAATGAAATCCTGTTTTTTATAAGCTCCAATGAGATTAATTCTTTTTACAACAATAGGTGTATATTTTTTATTGAAGTGATCTTCCAGCACTCATTCTTGTGAAACATTTGCTTCAGAATCCAGGCAGCAGACGCTGCATTGACAAGCTGAGTCTTCAAGTTAACTTTCTGTGTGTGTTTTTGTGAACAGTACCTATATTCATATTGGGCTGAGAGAGGGGTTTATGATTCGGTTGCCATTGGGGACAAACGATCTGAACTGCTCTGTCATATCTTATGACATTAGTATTGATGGTATTGATATGACGAAGAGTTCTGTAACTGGTGTATGGCCCATATTATGCAGCTCATTAGATTTGAAAGATAATAGACCATTTGTTGTGGGGATTTTTGTGGGGACTGGAAAACCAGATACTGTAGAAGAATATCACCGAAAGCATAGAATCAAGTCGTGGTATTATGGTTGAGGGCAAAGAATATAGTTTCCGCCTAAGGACTTTCATCTGTATTGCTCCTGCACGTCCATATGTGAAAAAGATAGTTGGGTATGGAGGCTATAACGGATGTGAAAGTGTACTCAAGTCGGACAATGATGTTACAATAGGATGTATTATTCCCTTTGTGCGAATGAGTTGAGGACAGATGAAAGCAGATCCGGATCACCATGTGGGAGTTACAGCTTGGTTCCTCTAAATATTGGAATGGTATCTCAGTTTGTATTTGCCCCTTTTTAGAAGGGGTGGCCAAAGATTCCTAAGATTTCTTCTAAAGATGCAAAAGCAAAAATGCGTTTGTCTACGCATGAAATGTTTATAATTTCTGAAAGGTTATTGAACCTTCGAAAATATGTGCCGAACTAATTTGCTCGAAAACCAAGAGGTTTGGATGAACTTTCAGCCTGAAAGAGAACTGAGTTGAGATTTTTTCTTTTCTGTGCAGGATATGTTGCAATGAAAGGTGAAGTTGCTCATACATTGTACAACATATTTCTTATTCTTAAATTGGCTGTGATAACATTTTCTGTAGAGAAATTAGCTTGTCTTGATGAACATTTCCATTTCGCAAGAGATCTTATAGAAGAATTTGTAAAATCATGTTGTGATGAAGCAGATTTTGAAAGAAAATTTTTGTGTTTACAATGTTAATTCATTGCTTCATCTTCCTAATGATTTCAAAGCTCATGGTGACTTGTCAACAATCAGTGCATTCCCATTTGAGGATATTGAAGAAGCTATAAAGATCTCCAACTAATCCAGTACAACAGGTTGTGTGTAGATTAAGAGAGAGGAATTAACTCTATGATTTTGCAGGGAAGGAAGAATTCATGAAAGAATGTCACCCAACCAGAGGAACAAATTTGTATGAAAGAACACAGTTTCCTTATTTTGTTCTGAGTGCAAAGCACACGAAAGACAGTTATTTTAAGTATGAAAATAGTGTTGCCTCTGTCAGAGCTATTGAAAAATTGGATGATGGCAAATTAGTGCTTATAGCACGTGTGTGATACTGGCAAACACTGTTTTACATGTCAAGTACAATGCAAGTCAAGTATTTACGGCATTTTCAACTTGGGACCCATGACCTCTTCAAGACAAAACGTTGTGGTACCGATTTCATCTGTAAGTACGAAGTATGTACTACTTCCTCATTGCTCTTCCTATGTTGCATACATTTTAACAAAATATATTACCTATTTTTTTTAACAATAGTACAAAGGGAACATTTTAGGATGTCAAATTTAACGATTTGTTGCTGTCCAAGGAGTGTACTGAAATTTTCAATCAGCCTCTGCCTTGGGGACCATGATCGAAATTGATGGGATGGTCCCTCACTTGCTTCCGGAGAGTATATTAGTCCTCCACCTGGTCTTATGCAGTTTGTTACTGCTTTATTTACAATAAATTTTGTATTGTTATTTTGTTGTGCACCTGTATTTTCTCTCTTCGAACAGGTAAGTGGGGCGGGCTTATACGCCAAGCCGGAAGTACATTTGGTCTTAGTCGAGTCTAAGAAATTTCCTTGTTAGGTGACATGTGTGTAATATAACGGATTTCTGCATTTCTGGCAGTACATTTCTGGTCAATGGCAATTTTGCAAGATGCCCTTTCAGTGTTTTGGAAATTATTCCAGTTGTTGAAATTATTAGAGGAACAATTAATACTTCATTTTGTTTCCAAGTCTTTTGAATTTCTGTCTTAAGGGCCTGATATTTTTGAATTTTTGTTTGTTCTGTCTTTTTTAAATTGTTAGTGGAAGGAACAGCTACATCAATAATAAAAGTTATTCTTTTAGATTTGTCTATTAATATTATATCTGTCTTGTTGTAATCTACTGTTCTGTCTGTAATGATTTACTTATCCCAGTACAAAGTGGCATTTCTATTTTCCAAGACAGGCGGTGGATCGGATTTATAATAGGGGGTAACTGTTTCAGCCAAGTTAAAGTTTTTAGCCAGCTGTTGGTGAATTATTTTGGCCTCTTGATTATGTCTGCAGGTGAAGTCTAGAGGGGCGAGTACTTGGCAACCCGAAATGATGTGGTGGATTGTTTCATTGCAGGTGTGGCATGCTCTACATACTCCATTGACGTTCTCACGCAGAATTTATTTTCTGTAATATCTAGTTGGTATTGCTTGATCCTGTATAGCACACACAAACCCTTCAGTCTCTGCATGGAGTTGACCGTGATTTAGCCATAAAGTTGATTTTTCTTTGTCAACATTTGCATCCTGCAGAGAATTTGGGAATTGTCCATATACGGGTTTAGCAAGCCATTTTGCACCACGGGGTTTTATATCATTTATTGGTAGTTAAAAATTTTCCGATAACTTTAGGGGAGTGTAATCTTTATCTAAACGAACAAGTAACTGATGAAGAGGGTCGTGACTACTCTTGAAATAATTTCTTAGTTTTGTTATCTGCGAATGGCAAAGGTTTGCTACGTCTAACATTCCCCTTCCCCTTTCTGACCTTGGCTGATAAAGGCGGTCAACACATCCCATGGCATGGTATCTTCTAAATTTTGTCATGAAAGTGCGTGTTTTTCTGTTGATGTTGTCCAGATCTGTGTGGAACCAATTAACAATTCCAAATTTATATGTTAGATTGGATACTGCCCAGCTATTTATTGCCGGAATGAGATTTTTTGCACTTAATTGCGTCTTCAATATTGAAATGAGCCTCTTTTCATACTTGTTTTGGAAATACTTTTTGAGGTCTGATACTTATAATTTTAAGACAAGATACTTATAATTTTAAGACAAGATACTTATAATTTTAAGACAAGATACTTATAATTTTAATCTGATTCTAGACATTTTATGAATGATTCAGTTCACACTTGAAAATTTTCTCCTGGCATGAATTTACCTCTATTATTGTGCATGGTAGCACATTTATCTAACCCAAAGGACATTTTAATGTCTGAGCTAATAGAACTGTATGATTTTCAGAAGGCCATGTAGGTTATCTGGAGAGTTAGCAAACACCTTTATGTCGTCCATATACATTAAGTGGGTAATTTGAAATGTGCTTTGTGTCTAATTTGTAACCAAACTGTGTTTCATTGAGAAGTGTCAACAATGGATACAAAGCCAGGTAAAACCATAACGGACTTAGTGAATCACCTTGATAAATCCTCATTCGAATTGGTATGTTACTGGTAGTGATAGATGCATGATGTACTTTGTTCATCCAGTTCTTCATTTTTCCCTCCATTAAATTGACTATTGTTGGATTGATCTCATAAATTCTGAGAATCTGAATTAACCATGAGTGAGGCACTGAATCAAATGCTTTCTGATAGTCAATATATGCTATGGATAAATTTCTTGATCTTTTTCGACTTTGTGTTAAGATAAATGAGTCAATAATAAGTTGTTCTTTGCAACCCATAGATCTGTTGATACAACCTTTCCGCTCCTTTGCCAGTACAGAATTGTTATCCAAAAAATTGAAAATCATGTCTGCTATTATTGCTGTCAATAATTTGCCAATAGTAGGTAACCGTGTGATTGGGCGATAGTTTTGAGGGTTATCTTGACATCCAGATTTGAAGAGGAGGTAAGTAATACCTTGCTTAAGGAACTAAGGAGCATCCTCGAGTTTCTGAAGCATCTGGTTAAATGCCGAGGCTAGTTGTTCATGGACACAAGTTAACTTCTTCCACCAATAATAATAATAATAATAATAATAATAATAATAATAATAATAATAATAATAATAATAAATTTATTGTCAAAAAAACAGTACAAACTGCGTATGACCACGTGGAGGACAATAAACTATTTTACTCTCCGGAAGCAAGCAAGGGACCATCCCATCAATTCCGATCAAGGGCCCTAAGGCAGGGGCGGATTCAAAAATTTCAGCAAAAGTTCCTAGATAAGATAAAAAGTTAGCTGCGAGTTATAATACATATATAAAGTCAATATGTTTAAAATTTAACGCAAATATGTTTGTAAATTTACATGTACAAGTTACTATCGAACTATTATAATTTTGTACTCCATCGATTCCTAAAGCTTTCCCGTTCTGGGTTTTCTTCAAAGCTGCATTGACAATCTCGTTTGTAATTAAAAAATCAGGCAACGATGGTAATTGATTGTTTGCTTCTTTCTCTTTAGCAATCCACGCTGAAGCTTCATGGTGGACTTCTTCTGAGCAGATTTTCTCCCAATAGTTTTCCAGATCTTTCCTCACCTACGAATTTACCTGTGGGACAGCGTGATTTCCTATTGAACTGTAGAATTTCTTCTGATTTCTTTGAAATGCTCAATTTTGCGTTTTATGCAGATAGCTTTTCAGGTATGTGGCGAGACGAGAACCTTTTCCCTTCAGTTTTGGTTTGAGTGTGTCTAAATAATTTGTGAGCTTCGAATTCTGTTTCTTGTCTGAAATTTCACATTTGATGTCAAGTTTCCTAAATGTTAGCATGAGATTCTGGATCAGCGTGTTCCCTCTTTCACCATCCATGTACGTTGTCAATTGTCCGATTTCTCGGCGCCATTAGCACTACCAAAATTACAAAAAAATAATGTAATTCTGAGACATGAAGGTCCAAGTTGAGTCAAACATGGATCTAAAGGGCTTATCCCTTTCTTTTATCAGGAGCACTTCCTGTTTCTTACTTTTCTCATGAACTACACAGTGACTAGACTTATACCCTTTGCACATCAAACCTGAATTTATTGACCTGAATCGTTTATCGACACAGATTTGTATTATTGTTCCATATCCTCCTCTTTTTCAAGAGATGTTTTACTTCAGCTGAATTGGTTTCCCTATCTGTTTTTGCTTGTCTCATGTGTAATTTGATAGTAAAATGAAAAATAAAAATAATTCAATAGTATCATCAAATGTCATTTTTATTTTGAATTGTATTGCCTCTGTCTACATCTCGCCTAATAACATTCTATAATTTGATAGTAATGGTAAAAAATTCTGAAAGCAATATTTTTTTAATCTATCATTTTTTTGGTGGGGAGTGTAATCTTTAATCAACAAACTGATGAGTGATAACATATATTCTTGAAAGGGGGCAGATTTTATTAATGTTTTGTGATAACTTTTTTTTTCTTATTTCTAGACAACAGCAAGCTCAATAATGGACAATTCAGAGGTTTCAAATGGAAGTGACCTCACAATCTCTCATGACTTCATTAAGAAAGAAAGGCAAAGAATCCAATACTTAAATCAACCACGATTAATTTTGAAAATAATAGCGCATCTTTCAAATGTAGATTCTGCTTTGTGTCATTTACTGTGAAGAGCAATAAAAGTAGACATGAAAACATTGCCAACAATGTGGTGACAGATTAGAATTATCACCAGTCAAGTTCTCCTATACGAAGTGCAGTGCATGATATACCTGAAAAGACAATTTAATGGTACACTTAAAGAAATGTAAAGTACACCCAGAAACATGTTCCACGGTAAATGACTTATGAGAGAATGGACAAAATGGAAGATTGATCAAGGATCACAATCCATAATCAGGTTGATCCAAAAATACTCATACCCAGAAGGAAAGGATTCTAGATGGCTGCAAGTTGGAATTTTTCCTTAAGGAGACTTTAATTAAACATTAATTAAAGTTTTTTAAATTAGTTTTTTTTCCCTCCACGTGGTCATACGCAGTTTGTACTGTTTTTTGACAATAAATTTATTATTATTATCATGTACAAGTTGCCCACAAAGATGAAGTTTTGCCTTAAAGAAACACTTCATAAAGAATTTTCTTCTGTTGAAGAATTTAATACCTGGAAAGAAGCTGAAGAGACCACCATATTTTCCTATTTTTGCATGAAAATGGTCAGGCAACAAGTTCAATAAAGCATTTTTATAGCCAACATAATGGGTCATCTAAACCTCACAAAACTAGGTAAACTTCACAGTAGAATAGAATAGGTTGTATTAAAGTAGGTCATTTTTGTATTTCTAAAATGAAGGTGTGGAAGGGCAAAATAATACAATTTTGGTAGAGTACTTCCCAACACATTGTCACCGTTGTTCCACAGATAATTTTCATCATCAGCCGGTGCCTTCAAGAATAGATAGGTTTATAAACCAATAACTTGTTTGGGGAGTGTCTCCTTCAAAGATATTTAAAAATGTGAGAGACATTCATTCCAAAAAAGCAATGTCATCACAAAGCAGGGAATATGAGATAGAGCTAGAAGACAATGCAATACCTTGCGACTTCATGAAGAAAATGCTATAGCTGTTTCCTTGTTAGCAAAGCAGTTGAAGAATGATGATTGTGTATTGCTATATAAGCCATGTGGTTCTAAAGTTATTATTCAATGCCAAGGTATTGATAGTCTTCCCAACAGTAAAAATGTTTATGTTTGATCTCCAAACAAAACGTCAATTAGAATTAATGGAGAAGCACTGCGATATTTTTTTTTTTTGTGGGGCTTTACGGCTCATCGACATCAAGATCATTAGAGCCCTAAAATCTTATACAGATAGGGAAAATGCAGTTACACACTAAGGAGAGCCAACATGACTCTTCCCGCGTGTGGGACTTGCTGAATGAATCAACCATACCCACTAAAAACCCTCCTGAATTACAATATATCAAGAGTAAAATGAAAGATACCCTAGCACTAATAGTGTTGGGATTGAAAAGAACAAGAGGTGACCAAGGGAGGTCAGGAAAGAGAAAGGAAGGAGCTTAGCACGAGGAAGTGGAAGTAATGTTAGACTCAGCTCAGGGTCCCATGATTGCCAAACACATACTTTCTAGATGTAAGTCCCCTGGGGGGCACACTGTGAGAAGATAATTATTGATGAGACCCATAGAACAAATCAATATAGATTTAATCTGTTGAATGTCATGGTTTTGGATGAAAACAGGCTAGTAGATCAGATGCTGCTACCCTTCCGCCTTTTTTCCAGTCCCTAAAGTCTCTCCTGAGTGAATATGTTCACATAAACTGCGCTATAACAGATGATACTCAAAATTTGGTAAATGCCATTTGTACTAGATTGTCGGAAGAAATTATGCATTTTTTGTGTAAATGGCATGTCAATAAAATTTATATTGAAGAAATATATTCAAAAGTTTCAAAAGATTTGGATAGTAAAATGTTCAATGAACTAATAGTTATTTTGAACATCAAAGAAGAAGAGTTATTTTGGAAGCTCTGCTTTGGATTTATTAGTAAATATGAGAATAATGCAAAAGCACTGGCTTTCATTTCATATTTTCAAACTTATTATCTGGGAAGGACAAAACAGTGGGCTATGTGTTTCAGGAACTTTTCTCATGCAGGTGTTAACACAATAGGTCATGTAGAGTCTTTTCATCATAGATTGAAGAAAGTTTATTTAGAGAGAAAGGTTAATAAAATATTAGATGATCTCATCAACATTCTTCAAATTGAGTGGGAAGACAATTGCACTGGCTACAGGGAAGCCACTTTTGGGCTTGCTACTCTTTCTCAACCAGTCTTGGAAAAACACCAGCATGTTCTCATCATAAGTGACAATGATGTTGAAGAATTTCTTGACTGTACTTGGGAGGTGAAGTCTAGTTCAACACAAGATATCAATTATATTGTTCTATGGTACTGTGATGTTTGTAAATTTGATCTCTGTTTTTGCACGTGTCAACATATTTCATGTGCAGGGCTGTGTGCTCATGTGTATGGCTGTAGTTGTCGTGATGAACATCCATTATGTAAGCACATTCATAAAGTTCACTCGCTTGAAACAAGAGGTCAGGAACCTGTACAAGTGAATTTGGTTGGGGAATTTTATGTTCTCCCTCACAATGACAATTCTCTAGAAGAAATGAAGCACATGATGGAACATGAAGTGGCTGAAGAGGATGGTCATGTCTATGAGAGAAAACATGAGAGAAGGATGAAAGGATTGGATGTCAATTTCTCATACCTTAATGATGTCCTGTCTAGAACACATCAGGGGAAAGTGTGTGAGCCAGCTGTAACACATATGGATGCTGTTATTTCAAATCTTACTCAACGTCTCAGATGCCAATAACTTGACAGCTGATGCTCATAATGAGGCAAATGAAATATTAAACATGAATCCCTCAGTTCAATTTAAGTCCAATGAAAAGTTAAAAACTCAAATTTCCCAGCTTTTTCCATTTAAACGTCCTCCTGACAAAAAGAAGCAGAAAAGTGATCCTATTAAGAAAAAAGTCAGAAGTAACAAGAGATCTTCTGGAAAGTTTTAATGAAAGGAATGGAAATTAAATCATTGGTTTTAATTTTGTATGAGTTCCTCCTTGAGAAATGGGATATTTATTTTTGTGTCACATGATTTTACTAGTCCAGATATTGTTGTTTATTTTAATTTTTGGGTTGTTATTATTACTACTTTGTAACTTGATTTGCTTATTTCAGAGAAAATCAATTGGGGCAATAGTTGGATGCCCACTAATGATAATTTGCAGGCACTAGTTTGGCCTAGAGTTCATCTACACTTGCAGCTGTCAAGGACAAGAGTGAGTCTATGATCTTGAATACTTCAATTTTTGTAATGTTAGATCAGTGTAGTTGGTTCACAGCCCCTAGTTTTATTTTTAATATATATATAGAGTTCAGCATTGGGTTGATCTCTCTGATTCTTTAAAAAGAAAAAGTAATGACAAAAAAGTTGTTGAGGTGGTTTTCTTTTTTAGAGGACACTTTAGTTCAGCTTGGTGTATTAGTGGGTTAGTTTATTGAGATTTTTCTTGTAGGTCTACAACTTGCTACAGGGCTATGGTTTTGTTCTAAGACTCCTCAATGTATGTAACTATCCTTTGCTTATGCAAAATCCTTGAGTTTCATATCATACTCCTTTTTTTTTTTTTTTTTTTTTTTTCATATCCTTCCTTGTGATTATTTCATGATCCAGTGTTAATCAGTATTTTATTTTTAGACTATCCCTTTCTGTCCATTATTTATAGCAGTCTTTCTTTGTTTGAACTAATGAGAGAACATGTGTAGGGAAGTATTGATAAAATGGAAAATGTTGCAGGCTTCATTGCCATTATAGGTATTAGTATTTTACCCTTTTAATTTGGCAGAATTTCTTTGACATTAGCTATGTTTTGATCTTTTAGTCTTCTTAATTTTGTTTTTTTATATGTTTGAAAATTTTTCAATTTGTAGACTGTTACATGTTGAGCAGTATGGTCTGGTATGTCAGATTGAATATTATCAATCTTTTTTGTGATGTGCTAATCCAATCGATAGAGCTTTGGGAGTATTTTGCAACTCTTATGGGTTGGATGCCAACTCTTGTAATATTGTAATTCGTTGGGGTAGTTTTAAGTTTAATATTATTACAATTACATTCTTGCATGTTATTACAATTGATATTTCCCAAAATAATTTGTTGTAAATTACAAGAGCCCTATCAAGGTTAATAATATCTGAAGTGATAGATCTAAATCACCACTTGTTGGTGTATATGTAGCCTTTTTTAATATAGGTCTTTTTTTGTCGTTACTATGGGGAAGGATGGCTTTGCAGATCAGTTTAGAGTCTTCTTTGCTAATTTCAATTAGGTATATTGAATTGGCGATTTCAGTTTCAGCATATGCTGCCACCTCATATTTTTGGAGGTATTGTCATACAAATTCTGACAGTCTGGTATTGTATATTTTTTCCTTTATAACTCCATGTTCACAGAGAATGATCAGATCAGGTTTACTGTCACCAAGGAAGTGCACTATCTTTTCTTGTTCATTATTTAAGTGGTCAATGTTTTTGTGGATTATTTTGAAGTTTATTGGTTTGTTCTTTTCTTCTTTATAATTTACTTTAAAAATATACCAAGGTTTTAAATTTCTGAAATTTTTGGTGTTTAGTTCAGTAATCTTAAAACTGTCAATTCATGAGTTGTGTATTTTAATACATCGTTTTTATACAGTAATGGAAAAGAATTCAAATCATCTACGAACAACAACCTTACAATATAATTTAAATTTGCGTTAAATATATTATGATAATCAGCAAAAGCCAACATTTCAAAATGTAGTCTATGATAATTAATCAAAGTTACAAAAAAAAAAGGTCAATGTGATTAACCTGTCCAACAACAGAATCAACATTTTTTAAAAAATTATTTCAATAATAATATGTATCGTATTATTTAACAAAAACTTTGCATTTTATGTGTGCATGGAGCTTTGTAACTATAAGTTTTGGGTTGACAACATCAAATGCATACAGAAATCAATGTACGTTGCATCAACACGTCAATAACGTTATATATTCTTAACCAGTTTTAACACACACAGAGATGGGACATATTTCATATTAGCTTAATATCTGCTAGTTGTCTAAGCACATGTTCTAAACTTTTTAAAACTTTTATATTAAGGGTACTTCATATGAAGATCGAATACATTTTAGAATGTTTCTCTAAAACAATTTTTTTTTCCTTTTTCTATACACAAAGTGCAATTAGTATGCACTACTTCTGCATAAGTGGTATTTTGCTTGAAAGTGGTTTTTTTTTCATTTTATTTAGTCTTGGCAAATCAGACTGCCTTGTCTACAACTTAGTCATTACAAGGCTCATGTTTTCATAAAGTCTCTTTTGTTAATCACTTGAATACTGATGTTCTTATCTACTACCATCACTTAACTACTAGCAAAGTTCAGAGTTCTTGTCCTTGCCACTACAAGACACTTATTTACTAACTCTCATCATGATGTTTCTTCATATCACACACTTGTCCCAATCTGGTCACATATTCCCTGAACGCTTGAAACTTCTCTTTCGTTGCAATGTGCTCAGGAGAATCACTTATTTTAAACAGCCCTGTTAACTTCAAGTGTTTTATGTACTCTCCTCTTTTGTGTCCAATCCACTATTAATTCTAGATACTCTTTTTCCTTTTCTCCTTTGTCCACCCCATATATCTTAATTTGAGGGTGTCTCCTTGCGTAGTCTTGTGCTATTATTTCAACTATCACCTAAAAACATTATTCTTTGTTTTTCTTCTTTTGGTATAGAGGAAGAAAAATAATGTCTCTCATCCTTGTTTATATGCAATTTTGAGAGACTGGACAACTGTTTAGCAGTGTTGATATTCCAAGCAGAGGGAGAATACAGCTTTAGGAAACTAAAATGTAAGATATGTTACTGATAATATTAACAGATGAGTGAAGTTCTAAAGCCCAAAAAAAAAAAAAAATAATAGTAACAAGATGAATGGAAGTGTTGTTTAAAATTAACCCATGTTATGAAATGTATGTTTTTAAGACTTTTCTAAAAGGTTTAGGTTTTTTTTTTAGAATCTTGAAGTTTCATTTGGTAATGAATTTTTCCTGTAATGTTTCTACAAGTATAGCATTCAACTTTCATGTACTAAATTTCTTCAGGATTCTTGACCACACAAATATATATTTTGTAATATTATTGAGGGCTTGGTTATATAATACTATATTTGTTAACTTATACCGACATTTGTTATTTATTTTAACCTTCATTGGATCTTGTTAAAATTTCTTTTTCATAATCCTACATTGTCCATTTCCTACAGTAGTATACTGAATGAGTGTACTCATTTAGAATTGAAGGTTTTGTAGTATACGGTTAACAAAAGTTGATCGTATTAACAAACCCTCAATAATATTACAATATACCAAATTTCTTTAATCAATTTTGTAGATGTTTTATTTCAACAGATATGATTGAAATATTTGTGAAATTGAATACATATTATTTTTCATTTATAGTACTTTTTTTACTATAGAGAAGGCTTTACAAAGAACATGAGAAGTATGTGCAATAGTTTTGTGCCACTAGTTTTCTGCATATAAGCACCAAACTTCTTTACAGAAAAGTCAAAAATAGGTTCACCACAATTGGCTCTGCCACCACTTCTTAAGTGTTAGATGTCATAGACATAGATGTTTGATGTAACCCAGGATATCAAGACAACTAACATATTTTTAGAAATATTTAGAATTTTTTATGTTGAATTGTACTTTGGTCACAAATTTTAATTAAAAATTCCTACTAAACACTGAAGTCTTCAGCATCTCTCTTTTAAGTAATTCATGGTGAAATGAAGATCCACATACTTTGTAGAGCTTCTTTCTTCTTATGTATAGCATTTTTCAAGTGTATGGATGTTAGGAAAATTGTAATCTATGATAACTTATGGAACATTTTTAGCTACTACTTCAACATTGTGAAATAGATATTAAGGCAATCCATACTAAGTGTTAGGTTAGGAACTGAATACACCTCTCATCAGTTCAAGATGTATTTAAAGAGGTGTGGTATTGCACATCAGAGAACAGTTCCATATACTCCCAAGCAAGGTGGAGTACTGGAAAGAATGAATAGAATGGTGTATAGTAATAAAGAAAATGTCAGGCCAGTCACCGGGACGACCTCTTAGCGCAGGTATCCCAAGCAAAACCGCAAACTGAAGGTATACCCAGACTTCGTTTCCTATATGTGTTTAAGTGAGCCATCATGTTACAGTGAGGCAGTGGAGTGGAGTGATAGTGTGGAATGGCTATCTGCCATGCAAAAGGAGTATGATTCATTATTCAAAAATAATCCTTGGTCTTTGGTCAATAAACCAATTAATGCTAATATTGTAAAATTTAAGTGGGTTTATAAAATTAAAGGTAGCCAAGACTGTAAAACTTATAAAGCAAAGGGTTTTACACAAAAATATGGAGTAGATTTTCTGGAAACTTTTTCTCCTGTTATAGCTAAGAGATTTTTTAGGTTGTTATTAGCTTTGTCTGTTAACATGAATTTGACCATTGAACACTTAGTCATCAATGCAGCCTTTTTGTATGGAGAGTTGAATGAAACAGTGTATGTGTACCAGCCAGAGGGTTTTGTTGATCCAGAAAATAAGGAAAAAGTATGTTTATTAAGGAAAGCCATTTATGGGCTTAAGCAGTCTGCAAGAGTTTGGTTTCATAAGGTCGAAAGTGTATTATTGAAGTTAAAATTTATTAAATCTGATTTTGATCCATGTGTATTTTTCAAAATCAATGATAAGTTAGTCACTATTGTAGTTTTACATGCGGATGATTTTATTGTATTTTCTAATGATTTTAATGAAAAATTAAAGCTTAAAAATTGTTTGAAGGAAAATTTCAGTGTCAAATATTTAGGAAATATTAAGCATTGTTTAGGTATAGATTTTGATCACTCTGAACATAGGCTTGTGATTAAGCAAAAGGAGTTCATCCTGGAAATTCTAAAGAGGTTTGGTATGGAAGAAGCTAATCCTATTAGTAGCCCTTTAGATCCCAATTGTAAATTAAAGGAACCATCTGTTGGTGAACGACCTCCTAATGTCCCATACCAATCTCTCATAGGTAGCATTATGTATCAGGCAGTCACCAATAGACCAAATATAGCTTATTTGGCTAGTTACTTAAGCCAATTTAATTCAAATTTTAGTATGGAACATTGGAGGGTTGCTAAAAGGGTACTTAGGTATCTTAAAGGCATTATTGATTATAGTTTACATTGTTCTAAAAATGATAAAAATTTGTTTGGTTTTGTTGATGCTGATTGGGCACAGAATTCTACTGACCGCAGGTCATATAGTGGATATTTATTTTTGTTGGCTAATGCACCAGTGTCCTGGGAAGCAAAGAGGCAAAAATGTGTAGCACTCAGCAGAACTGAGGCTGCCATGTCTCATGCTGCCAAAGAAGCATTTTTTCTAAAAGGTATTTTAGGTCAGATAATCGGTTTTACAGAGTCTGTAGTACTATTTAACAACAATCTTAGTGCTGGTAAACTAGTTTATAATCCTCTTTTTAGGAATCGTACTAAGCACATTGACATCAAATACCATTATATCAGAGATATTGTTAAGAATAAAGAATTGTCTCTATTGTATCTACTGGGAAGTAAGACGCTTGGTGATATACTCACTAAAGCCTTGCCTGCTAGCAAGCACAATTTTCATTTAAGTGGCATGAATTTAAAGAAGAAATTTTTGTGGGTCACTAGATTAAGGGAAGGTGTTAAATGTATATTCATAAATCTATTCTAGTGACTATATTTATTATTAGAAGATGGTAACACTATCTTGTAACCTCCTCTCTGCTGTTTCTATTGTGTTGTACAGTATGTGCCCGCCTCGCCGCGTGTACTGGTCAGTTATTGAAAACCTTATGACATTTACATTTGGTGTCCACTTCATTTTAATCTTTTATCTCTAAGTGATCCAGGGCATGTCCCCGCACCCCCTCAAACAATTTCATATTTTGTGTGTTGTTTCTAGTATTATCGGAGAGTTCAAAAACGTAATTCAAAAATAAATTATCATGCCTGATTTTAAAATGGCGACCATTTTCGTTCTTCCGCGCGCACCGTTTTTGGGCTTTGTAAGCGTTTATGTAAACTTTAATACCTCAAGATTGGTTTAGTCTAGCGCCTTAAAAGTACTCACATTGTGTTTAGCACGCTACAGTTTCAACATATATTTAATTTCTATGGCTACCTGCGACTAGATTATTTCGCGTCTTGAATTAGACGCTCGAAAATGAATAAATTCGTGTTTTCGAAAGCGATTTTCTAAAAGAAGGGATAAAGTCTCAGACTTAAATCTTCTTGTGCATACACACGCGTATACATAGATAATGTGTACAGAATTTCATCCTTGAGACATGTCTCCTTTCTAGGTTATGACCTTCCAAAAATCAATTTTTTGTTTTCAATTTTTCCGTTTTTTTAAGGCTTATAACTGGTGGGGGACCTAATAAAAGTATGATATTTACAGGATCTAAATATATACATAATTATAAACTACTGTAAAAATTACAACTTTGAGATTACTTAACTGGAAGCAAAGATATTATTTTCCAAATTTTGCTAAACTTTTTCGCTTTGGTATACATGAATAGTCAACTTTAAAACCCCAGAAACGCAACAATATAAATAATAAATTAGCAACTAAGTATCAAATATAATAAATAAAATTGTTATACAAATAAGCTTGATAATTGTTTATAATTTTAATGACAAATTACACTGTACTCACACTATCAGAGGTGCTTATCCTACAGAAGTGATATTTTGGCAGAAAACGTTCATGAAATATATTTAATTCGAAGTTACAGTAATTATTTTTATGCTATTAAAGAACACAAACATTAGCCACTCGTTCGGGCATATGATTCAGCAGTATCTCTGTTAGCAGGTGCTTGTCAACATAACCCGAATGTGAATAAAAATGATAATAGGTATAAAAATGCTGTACTCATTCTATTACACTGGTACTTATTTAACCGTTATGATATTTCTGCAGAAGACTTAGATATATTGTAATAATTAGTTAGTTTTGTGAGCTTTATCGTGTTTAATTTTCTAAAAAATATCTTAAAGTATGTGTCATAGGATCACATAATAGATCCTTTTCATCCTTCATAAAATCTACTACAATTAACGTCCAATATACAGAATGATTCAGAATTCCTATTACACAGTTATAGGGGGGACTCAGAACAGCAATATTTGTAATAAACCCATGTCCGGAAATGCGCCGTTTGAAAAATAAACGACTTTGAAATAACGTCAATGGACACACTGCACGTGCATCAATCAACTCATACCTGCGTGAACCACAACATATGCTCGAAGTGGCGATCATGAGTTTACAGTAATAATTTTTGTGCTATTAAATAACATAAACCGTAGGCACGTGTTCCAGCACATGAGTCAGCATTCTCTCTGTCAGTTGATCCTTGTCAATAGAACCCAGTCAGTCTAGAATTAATATGTATGAACACGCTGTAATCACACCTTTAGTAGTGATAACACCAAGATATAAAGTTTTTGATAATTACCTTCCAAGAGTCATGTTTGTGTTCTTTAATAGCATAAAAATAATTACTGTAACTTCGAATTAAATATATTTCATGAACGTTTTCTGCCAAAATATCACTTCTGTAGGATAAGCACCTCTGATAGTGTGAGTACAGTGTAATTTGTCATTAAAATTATAAACAATTATCAAGCTTATTTGTATAACAATTTTATTTATTATATTTGATACTTAGTTGCTAATTTGTTATTTATATTGTTGCGTTTCTGGGGTTTTAAAGTTGACTATTCATGTATACCAAAGCGAAAAAGTTTAGCAAAATTTGGAAAATAATATCTTTGCTTCCAGTTAAGTAATCTCAAAGTTGTAATTTTTACAGTAGTTTATAATTATGTATATATTTAGATCCTGTAAATATCATACTTTTATTAGGTCCCCCACCAGTTATAAGCCTTAAAAAAACGGAAAAATTGAAAACAAAAAATTGATTTTTGGAAGGTCATAACCTAGAAAGGAGACATGTCTCAAGGATGAAATTCTGTACACATTATCTATGTATACGCGTGTGTATGCACAAGAAGATTTAAGTCTGAGACTTTATCCCTTCTTTTAGAAAATCGCTTTCGAAAACACGAATTTATTCATTTTCGAGCGTCTAATTCAAGACGCGAAATAATCTAGTCGCAGGTAGCCATAGAAATTAAATATATGTTGAAACTGTAGCGTGCTAAACACAATGTGAGTACTTTTAAGGCGCTAGACTAAACCAATCTTGAGGTATTAAAGTTTACATAAACGCTTACAAAGCCCAAAAACGGTGCGCGCGGAAGAACGAAAATGGTCGCCATTTTAAAATCAGGCATGATAATTTATTTTTGAATTACGTTTTCGAATTCTCCAATAATACTAGAAACATCACAAAAAAGATGTAATTTTTCTGAGGGGGTGTGGCGAAACTTAATTTTTCTTCTGGATCATTTAAAATGGATTGACCCATTAACAAATGTACTAACATCACAATGAGCTACCTGTACAAGTATTTACCCTTATATGGAACCTTCAATGAATGCACATAACCTTTTACCTGTTTATGCTGGAGTAAAAAAAAACTTCTCAACTGATTTCATGTAATATTCGTCTGTATTATATGTTCATTAGTATTTTAATTTTTGTTTATTATTGTACTAATAATTTAAATGGGTATAACTTTATAATAAATAATATTTAATTAATAAATACAATACATCTATTCTTATTTAAATTTAAGTTTGTTTGTCCTTGTTTTGCAGATTTTCAGTTGTAAATTTATTTCATGATTTTGAACACAAATGAGACACTTTCTCTTTTCTTTTCCTTTCCTGCAGCAACCACATTTTTGACATGGTTTTAGATGAGGGCACTTTAAGATTTTGTTGTGCCACAAAAATTATATCGTAGTAGCCTGTGGCGAATCCAAGATTTTATAATGGAGCTTATATCTCTTGGGCATCTGGTAATATGGGGAATTTAGGAAAGTTTTGTGCGTAATGATGTGTATTTAAAATGATTATGTAAGAATATACTTTTACTACCTGATGTAAACACATTTTAATGTTCCAAATTTAATCAATTTTTTGAAAAAATACATTTTAATTATTCATCCCTTTTGGGTTCTGGTTGGAAACTTCCCTGCAAATCTATCACTGATAGTAGCAAACAAATTCACTTCTTTATAACGTGAATTCAGTTTTAAATAAAGAAGAGATATTAACACAATAATAGCCAGAAATATAGAAATTCTTCCAGTCTTGATTTTTAATTACTTTTTTATAATCAATTTTAAGAAAATAATTAATTAACAATAAAAAAACTTTCCCCAAAATTAGATACAAAATGTTTCTCATTCATATCACTATTTTTAGTCAGTATTATCCACTCACACAAAAAAAGATTACGTCACAATTAAATATTACAAGAAAAATTTAAAAAATGTCCTTTCCTCTAAATTGACAACAAAAGGTATTTTATTAACAATCATAACTGATTCAATTATTTCATGGATGTGTCACGAAGACTGGTAGATCTTGAAAATAAGTGGGATTGTCTCACCTTGAAGCTTAGCCAGAAAAAATAGAATTTCATAGTAAGTGATTATAAAAACATAATTTCATTTCTGCTATTATAAAATGAAACTGAAATACAAAATAAAGTAATGCTGGCATTTAAATATTTTTCTTTGAAGTTTGCTGATAAGAGAATACTTCAGCCTGTAACTCCCATAAACCACATACTTACTAAACTAACCAAGGATGCTAATCATTATTCACCAAAAATATACTACTATCTTTTATTTTCCTGGAACATACTAGATACACCAATAAATAATCCTCCACTATTTAATATACTTAGATAGTATAAAATTGACTTTCATTACAATAGATACATTGCATTCTCTTCATTAAGATTTAATTTAATCTTACTATTCATTATTGTCAGTCATTATTTTTAAAACTAATCTAAACAATGTTTGTCTACCCTGCCCGATCACAGTATATCTGCTTTAAGTCAACTTCAACATATTTATTTACACTCCAACTTCTTTACTCAGTCAAATTTCATGAAGTCTATTGAACTCTCTCAATATAACCAATTCTAGAATTCCTTTTTGTATTTACATCACATTCTCACAAGAGTTCCGCATCAGTCTCACATTCAAGATTTCAAAAAATTGAAAATTAAACACCACAGATAAGATATCAATAAAAAGTTCAGGAAATTATTAACTTCAATTTGTCCATAATAGTGTACTTCTTCAGTTCAATTTCCTATCCCCTAAACAGATTTTATTACAATTGCAATTAATTTTCAGTTTCTGGTTTGCTTAAATTATATTGATATTATTCAAGCCAATTCATTAACAGAACATCTATGAGGCAGAGAGCGAAATAGCAGCTTCATTGTTTTATCAATACTTACATGACTCCACTCACTATCTTGTATACTGTTATGCATACATAAACAATTAAACTAATCAAACTCATGAAAACAACATACATGTTCACAAATTGGAAGTAAGTCGTATTCATTGGAGTTTGATGCCTTAATCTTCAGTATTTTACTCATAGTTCTCTGTCACAACGATTATAAGAACATTCGTCATAATACACTACGGCAAAGAGTCGTAAATCAATTTTGGGAACAAAATCAAGACAAAGTGCACTAGAAATATAGCTTTGACGATTTGCAAAACATATACCACTTCGTTTTACTTCCCAAGTGCATCGAAACACACGAACACATTCACTTGCCATAAAATTTTAAATACTCTTTTGAAGGTCATTTTATAAAACTTCGGAAAACAGGAAGTTGGTTCGACGAGGTTCTGAGAATGCCAAGTTAAGCTGCCCGCCATCATCCCCACCATCGAATTTCTTGTATAGCTCGACACGTCTCAGCATTCAACTCTATGAACGATCCTGCCCCTGAATCTTCAACTGCTTTAAATCCTTCAAAGATTCGCAACCGAAGTGTTCCGAACGGTTCCGAAGACTGTTGGATAGTTTGTGGAGCTCGTTGCGATCAGCTTGCGATTCATTCGTTTGCGTTCTGTTGTGTGAGCTGAGTGTTAGAGTACTAGTCTGTGTGGATTGTATATTCCTGTTGCACTGTTTCATATTTACTGTTGTCACTTGTGAACGAAAATGGCTGCTTATCATAAACCTGAAGCTAGAACCATTCAAGATTTGCGAGATATGGCAAATAAGTTGCGGTTACATTCTGTTGCTGCTACGAATGCTTCCAAATCTGGGTGAGTTTTCAGATTTTTGTATGTCATCCAAAATTGAATTGTATTATCATAGTTGTGAATGATGGATTTGTTGTTCTTAATGCTGATTTCCTATACCCGAATTTTCGTTAGGGTTGTTTTATTGTAGTGAGTTTGAAAACACCAACTTCATTAGCCGGCGGGCATGCCGGCATCGTGTTCGTGGGGAGGGCGCTTGTAGGTCAAATGCAACAGGTTTCGCCTCTGCTTGTAGGCAGTATCCGCATACTCCATTTGCTTTATATTGTGTGGAGTGGGAAACCATGGTTCTTAACATAACTTGTCTAAAGTACAACTCTTTTGAATTCGTAATTAAACTGATAGTTTTTATGCATTGAGTAACAAGGTGACTCAACTCTTTCTTGTAATCCACTTGTAATAGCTCATATCTTGAATTTTCCTTCCCATAATTCTATTACAGCCATCACTCAATGACTAAAAAGTTTGGTATTAAATTCTATAGAATTTGGTTTTTGTTACCTTGAGAAAAAACTTAATTCTCTCGGAGTTGAAATATTCCATTTGAGATACTAGCTCTATATGATCTGTTGGCTGTATAATTTCAGCGCATTTGAGGAATACCAAAATTATAAGATATTTTGAAGTGAGAGGAAAAAAGATTATGCTTGGTGTCTTGGAATTTTAATGGAAATTGTGAATTTAATTGGCAAAGTATTTGATAGTGGGTGGAAGGAGGGAGGAACTGATGGGGCTGCTTCCTTCCCCATGGAAATGGGAAAAGGTGGATTAATATGAAAATTATGTACCAAAAAGGTTTATAGAGAGAAAACATTATTTAGATAAAATTATATTTACTTTTTTCTTAATGTTAAATCAACACGAGTTGCTAAGAAAAAAAATCATGTTCTGGAATATGTAATCTAATGTTGCTGCGCTAAAGAAGAGTGAGTAGTTACATAAAACATAAAAGTTGTTGGTAAACTCTAATGTACTTACTCTCCAGTCCTCTCATGTATCACCTAGTTTCTGAAAATTTCGTGTCCTTTATTGGGTAAACCCCTTAAACCCTATCCAGGAAAAATTTCTGCGGGAGCGCTTGTGTTTGAGTAATGTTGATAATTCATAGATGTGTTCCATTGAAAATGTACTTTATATTTAATTTCTTCTGAATGTGTTTCATCATTGTGGTTTAATTTTTGAAGTTCTGCATTACTCAGTGATGTTTATTGAAGTCTCTGATATTTGCTGTGGTATATCATTTTGTGACATTTTGATGTATTTTATTAAATGGAAAAAATTTTCCCTTAAGTTGTATTTGATTAATAATGAATTTTTTCTTTGGTGGTAATTCTGTGATTGTTGAAAGGCTGTGTTGAACTCTTTATTGTGTATACCAATTAACTATATTCAAATATGGGTTGGATTTTTCTCTGTAGCTTTTATACTAATTTTCTTAATTTAGGTCATGTAATAGTTTTTTGTCTCTTCAGATAATAGTGAGCTATTCTATTAGCCTTTTTCATATTTACCATACTCTTTTCATCATTTGTAGGCTCTCTATCAGTTAATTGAGCACTCTTCCTATATTATTATTGAAGATCTGAAAGGCAATTAGAATTCCCAATTGGTTTGTTAAATTAAAGCTCACTCAAAAGTTTGAAAAGCTTGCCAATTTTTCCATTATCCTCCTTTACTCAATATCTTAGTGGAGTAAATAGTGTCATCACTTCTGTTTTGTAAAGCAAAGTGCTTCAATTTTTTTTTAAACCTGGTGTGTGCCCTACCTGACAAATATTTCTTTCCGATCCAATTTTCGAAAAAATATTTTGTTTTTCAAATTCTTGTTTTATTTTGATGTATTTATGTAGTAAGTATTAAAACTGTTTTATTCAGATTTGCCTATTTAATAATTTTGTAAGTGTGTATCTATTGATCAAATGCATAATGAAATAAAGTTCAAATGGTAGTTTCTTTTCAGTAATTGTATGTGGCAAGGGTGTATGCAGGCTGGGGCAAGATGGGGCAGATACCCAATTTTCCATACGGATCATTTAGTAAAAGAAGCAGTTGAAAATCTTGCAACTAATCTTCACTTACTGTTTAAAAATTGATTCTTTTAAATAATGGTGTGTATTATTGTATGGCATTCAATTCTCTTTGATATAGGTTGAATTCAGAAATCTTCCCTACCTTACGTTTTGAGCTGGATACGCTCTTGGTACGTGGCCCATCTGACTCCTAATATTTTTAGTTCAGCCCTTGTGGTCAAATGTTAAGACTCTGCTTTAGTGTTTGCACAAAACTCTTTCTTGTTGGCGCTTGCTATTTGTCGCATACCTTTCCGTTACTTACGTGAGGGAGGTTCCGGTGGATGACCGCTCTCTCCAAAAGGGAGCCGCTGATGCCGCCGCACCCCCCTCGTGTATCTGCCGGATTGTGATTGAAGAAAAAGGGAGAAAAGCAAAGATGGATCATCCCCTCGAATCACGTGTTGTGTAATTTCTCGCTTGCCATGGGCCCTACCTAACCCTTACCTGTGATGGGGTCGCCATGTCTATTCGGTGTGGAATTTTACCGAATAAATGTAAACAATTTTAGGTATTTACAGATTTATTTTACTTTTTTTTACAGATTTGGTGCAAAGTTATAATTTTAACTGATCTGTTTAAGAGTAACGTTCTATATTACTTTACTTGAACATTATAAGAAATTTTGAAATAAATGTAGACAAGTTATTTTTAAAATATCTGCTTTAAGAATTTGGTGAAACCCCATCGATATTAAGAACAAGATTTACCTCTGTATTCTCGGTTCATATTCGTTTCTATCGTAAGGTTTCCATTTGCGATCTTAATTTTTTAAATCTGAAAATTTCAATTATGTATCTCTAAGGAAACAAAACGTGTATATGTTCACAACTTATGTCTTAACCGTTGTGTAGGGAAAACATGGTAGGTCAGTTAATACCTGTTCGCATTTTCGCCCCCCCCCCCC